>JAQFZW010000252.1:0-79048 GCA_034687055.1 Heteromurus nitidus | reverse complement strand
GTGGCATTCAATAAAATAGATGATTAACGTGTAACCTCTTTAAGTCAGAAGTCCACGAGTCTATTGATTATAGCATACTCATCTGTCTTAATTCGCCAGTGGAAAAAGGAGAGCAATATCGCCCAGCCACATTCTGAAAACGTTGTGAACGGAGGCAATAATTGGCTTAACTACTGGAATACTAGAACATGAGTTAATACCTAAATATGGAAGGGAGAAGAAAAAAGTAGTAAAAGCAGAGAATCTTCAGTTAGAATCTTTTAACTTTTTCCCTTCATATTTGATCGCTTCGGAATGCTTCAGTAAGTGGTGATATAAAAACCCCAAGTTCTTTATTATTGGAGGAGCATAAAAAACGACTGGAGAGAGAGAGAGAGAAGATGCACACATACACACATTCCTTTTACGCAATGACTAGCCAATTACTTATTACAACCATATCTGTGTGCAAAAAGAAATTCTCTGTTTTATATGGAGTCACATTTCCTCAGATCAGTCGATGTATGCGTTTTAGATCAGACAGAGTCAAGAATTGCATAATATCATATAAAGAAACAGTTAGTGTCCAAAAATGTGGGACTATGGCCTTTAAAAATGTAAATCTATCAGATCTAATGGCCCTTTTACTCTCAAATATATACGCTATCGACACTCTATTCTTCTTCTCTAGACGTTCCTTCCAGGAAAACAACCTTGAACTGTGGGACCGTTTACTTTAGAACTACTACCACCCCACACACACACACGTTCTCTCTGACTCCGATATGTTCCTAACTTATCCCACACTTCTACGATACGATGGTCCGCTGAATCATTAAATTGTATCGCTTTCACAAGATGAACGACCATCCTGAACGTATAACTCGGACAGCATGTCCTCTGAGAGGTGAAGAAGGAGTAAAGTATATTTTTTTAAAAGGAACCCCGTGTGTATGTGTGCTCGTGTTTGCTCTTCCATGCTCTGCTCGCTCATGGAGTGTTGAGGTGTCGGCACTTTCTTTCACGCAAGTAGATTAATAATTATTCATTTATGGGAGTAAACAGTTAACTTTGTGAACCGTGGAACGTTGCTTTCGCATCTTCTGTGAGAACTCCCCTCGCTCCGTGTGAGCAGATGTTACAATATTTTATATCTTTATGTTATGTATAGTATCTTACCTGTAACAGCCAGTAGCATCTCCGATGAAAAGTTGGAAGAATTGCCGAGTGGACGTAACACCCATAGATGCACTATGAGGAAGTAACAAAAATATTTTTTATTAGTTCATTTCACACATATGAATTATGATGACTAACCAACTTCGAAGGTAACGAGCGAGAAAGTTGGAGGTATTAAGCCTGACAGGTCTTTAACTCGGTTTTTCACACTATAAAAATCCTATGGTTATGCAGCAGCATCACACGTTTTAAGTAATGAGTTAATCGCTGGAAATATCCCATTGCAAATCTATTCTTTTGAAGCCACGTCAAACATAAAATGAACTTAATTTTACCGACATGACTTATAACTTGGCAAATAAAGCTGGGAGCATGTAGAGAACACAACATAATCTGTGTAAGAGAAATTAAAAAAATATGCTGAAATGCTTTATTAGGATGAGGTACAAGTAAGTTATATGTACTACACACCTACCAAAATAGTCACGAAGTCTGCTGAGAACAAGAGGAAACCATTCATTTAACAACCTTGCAAATTTCATTTCTTCTCATTCTTCGTCCCCGTCTCTTATCTGCCCTTACAGCCATAAAAATGTACGCACTCTCATAGTCCCTCAACAAACGAAGCATGAAAATGGAATAGGAAATGGGATAGATACTAGCGAGAGTAGTCAAAACATAGGTAAAACCTTGTGGTGGTAGCCACGCAGCCTTATTCAGTTCAGTTGTTGCATAATATTTTAACGGACGTATGTGTGTGTGCACTTGAGAAAATTTTGTGGCTGCGTTTTCTCTTTTATTTTGCATGAAGGATGCGTACACGGAAAGGGAGAGGATGTATTAGGGAGAGTGCAGGCCAGCTGAATAAATCTATTTATGTGAAAACGCATCTACAACACTCTCCCATATGCTTTCCCTTTCCAATTGCTTCCGTCTTATTCTTTCCTGTACCGTTTTTTTATTTTACGTCTAGTTGCATTGCGTGTAAGATAGCAGCATAAAACGTAAAAAAGGGAAGGTTAGCAAGTCAGAAAATCATCAAGCTATATTATGAGTCCCCTGGGGAAATATATAGAAACCCTTCTTTCATACTCCACAAATAGTTCTATTTTTTTCGTCGCCGTTTCTTGTTTTTGTCAGCTGTATTTCATGAGAACGTTTATTTCTTGTGTGCAATAAATAGTCGGGCTACTACCACTATCTGTAGTTCACGCCGTACCACCTACAACTTCCTTCCGTGTACCTTATGCAGACATGAAGAGGAGTTTTTTTCCTCCTTGTACTTATGTATAATGATGTATATTAAGAGGATCCCTTACCTCGGTCCCTTGAACTTTGAGCTTCATATGATCCTCCCTGGTGGTCTTCCCGTCTTTCCTCTTCTTCCAACAATACCCATCCCGTCGGTATCTCACTTTCTTTCGGCTGTACAACAGCATCGATCCACTCTTCGGCCTGCCAAAAGACACATTTTATTTCATCATTTCCCCCACGACAAGTTAAGACCGTAGATATATATAACGCTATATAGAGCTGTATAAATCCGCTCCTTCAAACGAGAAAGCCTAGACATCAGACCAGATAAAATTCATTCTACGTGTGCATCTTCGTCGTCGACGACGACCACGATGTCGATGATGCATGGAAGATTCTCTCTCTCTCTTCTCTATATCAAATATGGTGGTCGGATTGCATTCGAAGGAAGGAGTGAAATGGTACAATTGGAAGCATTATACTATGAATTTTACTCACATAATCTTATACGAATGCACAGTGTATAGACAGACTACTCAGGAATGATAACAATATCGACAAAGTTATTACAACTCTTTTCCACTTTCTCCACCAAAGTTGGGGGCATGCCATATCCAAACGTAAAGGAGGCTGGTTATATATGTGTCGAATGGAGAAAGGGGGGGAGCTGCCGCTGCGAGTGCATAAAAGTGTGCAGAATATAAACAACCTTCAATACACAAGCCATCATCCTTGATCCTTTCTCATTATTATGACAGCATTTCTCAAACGTGGCTCCATATATAAATGTATGAAGGAAAGGAGTAATAACAGTTGTCCTTTCGCACATTTCATCTACTCCGTAATACTACTAAAAACCCACTTATACTGTACACTGTACTGTAGTAGTAGTAGTTCAGAGCAAGGCCGTCATAACATACAAATATGATCAAATAAGCACACAACCTGAAATGAAAAGTTGTCATTGCCAAAACTCGTGTATTAAAATGAACGTAGTAATAATCATGAGAGGAACCGATTGGAGGGGAAAATTGGAGTTTATTTTAGTGTAGTTCATCAAAATTGGAGGGACATAATAATGTTTATGAGTTGACGGGTGCACAGGCAAGGCGGAGTGAGCGTGCTTCAACATTTCCAGGTATGTAGAAAAAAATATATAACCATTATGAAACATCTCTGACATACTTTCAAGGTTGAGCGAATAACACAACAATGAATTCCTTATGAACACAAATTCCTTATTCAAACCATTCCTTATCTACAAAAACAACATGAAACCAGTAAATGTAAGCACTAAAAAATTGAGTCGACTTTTTGCCAAAAAATCCAGTGGCATAATATTCTTATTCGCTCAATACTGGAAAAAAGTCATAACACCTGAGCCTGTCCCATTTTCTAACTAAAAAAATCCAAAAAAACATGGCTAGGAGTCTACATGGTTTTGGAATGGAAAATAAAATTAAACCTGCATGCAACATCTATCTTGTACCTACTCATTTTTTCCCGTAAGCAGATTACTTGAGTAGAAGTATGTGGTCATGTATTTATATGGGATATATTAATAAAGCATGTTGGAAAAGCGCTTAACCTTACATCAGACGAACATCACTTCAAATATGAATCAAACTTTTCATCGTGTGCTCCACGTAACTTTTTTCTTTGCCGAAGTCTACATTAAAGTATAAAAAGATGGAGTAGCTTAAAGTTGAAGCTTCAGAGAAGAGCATCGGATTATTTGAAAACTTGGGGAAGAGAAGCAGTTGAAAAAGTGAGATGTAAGCAGTGTTTGATTATATCCGCACAGCTTCTAGTGAAAGTTTTTGGATATCTACTACAGATACTTAACTTGCGCGTCAGAAAACATTCTCTCTCTCTCTCTCTGGAAGTACCCCCAGTCACATATTTTTTTATTCTACTTGTTGTCCTTTATATTCCCGTGCGACAAACAGAAAAAAGTACACGACAGACATGGAAAAGAACACGGAACACGGCCAACAACAAAAAAATAATCCAAAAAGAAAGTTACAAAAATCACTCCTTTTTTGTGGAGGGGAAAAAGAGACCAGCTTGAGTAAACATCGGCGGAAAAATGATGATGAGTTTGATTATGATGATGATGGAGTAGCTCGAATATTATACTGAAGCTGTTTAGTCATCGTGTCATGAAGTGCATTCTATACCCTCACCTTTTTCTATATAAATATGTACCCTTTTACACAGAATGTTTGTGCTGGGCTTTTCCCCTCCTTTCACACGTCATTTTCATGTTGACTTCTTTCGCTACATAATATTTTTCCGCTTTCTTGCCTCGACCATTTTACACATTATAACCATTAGCAGAGCGGGATATTGCAACCAGTAACTTCATAAGGAGAGAAAGTGCCTAAGCGTGGAAGTATAGCAAAACACACGTGATTTATCATCATGTGAAGCCGGATATATGTAGTGAAAGTATGGGATGGTCGCGAGAAACGTGGTTCAGCGATCTAGCCAATTTTTGCTACTCTCTCACTCGTTTTTCTTCCTTCTGAAGAAAGAAGTTGATGAAGTTCTTGTACAAGAGAATTTGTACACTATGAAATTCTTCTTAAAACGGCGAACGCTTGATGATGATGAAGCATGAAATTATTTCGCCCTAGTAGCCACACACAATAGCAGTCAAAGAAAAAGTTTTTTTTGTTCCTTGTGAGCTCTGTATGATGACGTGAGATTGTGCACTGAACGTATTTACGTACCCCCGTAATACATAGTGAATAGCATGCATTTATATGAAGGTTTATCATCTACCTATTTACTTTAATGTATATGTGGCTAAACACGTAACACGCACGAATGAGTCAAAGCGGGTGGAAAATTGTGCACAAGATTGTGTATAGCACGCAGTAATTCTATTGTGTGAGTTGGACATTTATAGACATATAAATCCTTGTGTGCTAGACTATATATATTTGTGTCAATCTATTTCAGAAGATCGCTACTCCTCCAGATTCTTTTCAAAGCTGTCTATCACTTTCTGTGATAACTGCCTCGCTACACCATTCAAACTCTCTGTATTACTTACACATGTAGAAAATTTTGCATAGCGTGCCAGCATGAAATGTTACTCTCACTCCTCTGAAGAATATAATATCGTAAAATCATTATTATGCCTTGGGGAAAAGCAAACGCAATAATTGATCCAATCTATTTCCGACTATTTCGAATGGAATCGACAGAAACTCACTCGCAACACTAAATATAAAAGCAGTGTGTGTCTGTCCGACAGTTTTTTTCGCCCTCCGTTCTGGGGGAAAATGGAGCGCTGCTAATGCAATTCGAAAGGGAGGAATGATTTTTTTCTTCTCGTCTTCTTCTTCACTCGTCGTATGCATATGCAAACTGCACTCTTCGGATCCGGTTTCTCCTTTCTCCCGACTGATCGTCAGTCTCTAGTGCTTTTTAACTCGAGAAAATCTCTTGACGACCTCAAGTCGTAATAGTTTCTGCTACACATTTACCAAGTGCATTTGTACACTATTGTGTGTGTGCTCATGTTTAGGCATAAAGAGAAAGGGGGAGAACTGGCTACGAGCACGCGAGAAAGTATTTAATGGAACACGAACATTAGTCACGATAGCACTTTTCCACGGCCGTTAGCAATTTCCAATGCAATACACAACAGTATGAAGGTATTTATTTTTCCCCCGTTTTATTTTTTTGATACTAAAGCCCTACTTACTGGAGAATAGTTAGCGATGTTGAAACTTAAATCTTTCCTTGTGTTCCCCTCTCCAACTTTGTACGTATTCCTCTCTCCCTCTCCGCCTCTCTCTTTCTCAGCACAATTACTTTTGTGGGTATATTGGCTCCTAACATGGCTCTCTCTCTCTCTGACTGTGAACTTCTCTCGTGAACGATTTTCATTCATTTATTGAAAGTGGGCGAGTGAGAAAATAAAATTCACTTGTTATTAAGATTAAAGCTTTAAACATTGTGTTTAAGGATTTTCTTAAAAGATTATTGTCGACACAAAAAGTACTCAAACTTATTCTCTCGTCCACCCGATGGGATATATACAATGTGTATGCAACATATGCGTTTTGTTTTTTGTTTTGAGGGACTGGCTACACCGAGATTGCATTACTTGACCATGTAGAAAATGTGAACTACAAGCGGCTGCATCGCATGCGAATTTTTAATTACACTTGCATTTTTAGTCTGAGGAATGTCATCACACCTTTTATCCCCCATGAAACTGTCTACCCACGAAGCTTGTTCACTATAAATTTATCTTATTTTTCTCAAGGCCGAAAACAATTAGATACACACTATGTACCTTTCGGCCTTTGCTCCACGAGAGAGAGAGAGAGAGTCGGATAATAAATGAACTGAAAAAAGGTCAGCCACTATACAAATAGCACAATAAAGTTCCGGTATTTAATGGTTGATGAATTTGTGATAAAAAGGGTGTGTGTGTGTTGTTATATAGTCAAGCTGAGTTTTAATCTTATCATCACCCATTAGGCAACTATATATCATTTCACGGGAGAATAATTGTGGAAAAAAAGGTAGCGTGGTGTCACGAGGCTTATACTTTTCTACACATATTGTGCCCATTTTTTGTTGGATTTGGTTTTTTTTGGTTGGCTTCACTGATTCATGTTATATGCTCCAAGTGCACCTTTTTATTTAGTCAATAATCTGTGTGTCTGGAGCGGAATGTACTATTTTGTAAACTGTGTTGTTGGACACAATACTCGTGGAAAAAGACTGTGTTTAGAGTGTGGCTATTGTCGGCAAGCATGCGAACGTTCCCTCAAGGCTATTAGTAATAACTTATACAACAATTATTATTATTCATCGTGGCATAGTTGATGTCGGACGTTATATTGCAATTAGATTCCGCTCCACTCTCAGACATCTCATTGAAGGAAGGCAGTTGAAATATCAAGTTTGAAAGAGAAAAAACTGGAAAAAAAAGTTTGTTGTTTTTTAGCTCAAGTAAACATTAATTTCGTATCCGAAAGTGCTCCTCTTTCATATTTGTGTACAAAAGCTCTAAACACACTGTACTACTGTGTACTAACTTTGCTTGAGAAAATATTCGAGAAGAAGTTTTCTCCGTTGATAATATGCGAATGCGTATGAAAAGGTTATGGATAGCTTTTAGCATTTCATTTTTTTCCTTCTTGTTCTACATATTTTTGTAGTCGGATAGGATGGTGTGTGTGGTGAGCGGAATGGAATCGCGAAATACTACAGCTTGGCACATTACGATGTTCCGATAACAATGAAAAATTGCACATTCCACTGTCAGTAATTCATGAGAGGGTAAAAATTATACTGCTATTAGGGGACGACGACGTGCATATACACATACACACAATATACATTCCCACAACACGACAGTTTTTCCTCTTTCTCTCTTCTTATTCAAAGATAGGCTACTTTTATCCGTTTATTGCATCTCTTGACAGCATAAGGTTCCTACTGGAGGGGGAAAACGGCATTCGCTTCAGGCTACTACCACCACTTTTTCCACATATAAAAAGGAGAAAAAAACTGGCCATAATATCAACCATATTTACACACTTCATTCAGGAAAAGGGAGAGAACATTTAAAAGGGAATCTATATGCATTAGCGTTTAAAGTTTATGTGGGCGTTTTCTAAACATGGTCACAACGGTCCAATTCCTAGTCTACATGAAAATTGTTCAATGTTCCTTCGACCACACTATATAGCCACATGGTGTAACTTGTAATGGAAGCGATATGAAATGGCAGCGTGTTGGTTTTTTTCTCCTTCTTCTACTTCTCTCGAGTAAGTTGTTCCACTTCCACTTCTCTCTCCCTCTCTCTCTCTCTCGTCTAGTACGTGTGTATTTGGTAATTTTGCGAATGATATAGGAGGAGTGGTAGTAAAAGTCGAAATTTCTAACAGTTCATAAAGGAGTTGTGTAGGGCTCAATTTGAATTGTATATGATTATTAAAGCTATTTCAAGTGAAACAGATTCTGTCATGTTTTCTCTCTTTTATACTTTCTCCGCGAGGGTTTCCCTCTTGTGATGGCAAAACCATTACAACACAGCCAAAAAGTCCCTCATTGCAATTACAAATAAAGTTCCGACTACCATTATTATTGGATATATTTTTCCTCGCGTCTTTTGTCGACGAAGAGAGAGAGAGAGAGAGAGAGAGAGAGAGAGAAAGTGTGTGAAGGAAAGAGAGAAGAAGAGACCAACAACAACGAAAGGACTTAGTTGCTCAATTATACCTAACATATATGTAGGTACTATGTGTATATATATACTTGTGATTTCACGTTTCTCTCCTGATACTTTGTTGTAAACACTACAATTGTCTACTTTCATACAAAATACAAATCAGAAAAGTAACATTTTGTTTGAGTCCAAAAGTATTTTGCTGGGAAGCAGCCAAACGTCGTAAATCCGTACAGAACTAATCCCCACATTGCTCCACTAAAACTCTCAGTCAAAATTGATCGGGGGAAAAGTTTTTTTTGAGGCACTCATTCACTCACTTTTACTCACTCCTCTGCTAGTCAGTCACTGAGTCAGTTAAACGTGTGTGTGTATATATTTGCTATTGTGTTATATTGTCCGTGGGTTTTATAAGTATCATTGCATATTGCAATCAGACCAGGAAGAAAAAAGCTGTTCCTTGCCAGTGCCAATACATAAGAAGGGGAATCGTGCAACGGCACGTTTAGCGGAAAAAAGGGGAAAGAGTAGACTTACCTAGTGTGAAAATTGTATATAGCGTGCTTATGAAGATTACAGGGAGCTACTTTACTTTTATTCCTTTTTCCAGAAACTAGCACGAAACGAAATCAAAGTTTATACACACAAATTTATATTTAAGTCCTGGCAAGAACGCAACGGAACTTCTGCTCTGTGATGAAATGTTATCATGCTTTCCCAACTTGAGAGCAAATAACGTAGCACAGCTGTTAAAAGGAATATACATAATTTTCCCTTTCAAATAAGTGTATTGAGCAATTTCGAAGTTTGCTGAGTGCCACCAGAAAAACACATGCTTTTCACCACCAAACTACTAATCGATCGATCAAAAATATTTCACAGGGGGGAACGAAGATCTGCTCCAGCCATGCCAAAAGCATTTGCATATATACTCATATTGCCACACCACTCCTCTACAAATATTATTTTTTGTGATTGAAGTCTCGAAATAGAGTCCGGAGCTCTTGTGGTTTTGTTTACTTTATAGCTAAACCCCCACCTGTACAGCACACACCTTGGTTTTGATAAGCCGTATCCCATACGGATGGTCAGACTCTATGTGCTGGCAGGTAGCATAATAATGAAAATCCTTATTTATTTCGATATGAAACCAATTATCCAAGCATTCTTGTATTTCGCTCGTGGCGAAGAATACCAAGCATAGCTTGGGTCTGGTCTGATGTCTGATGTTCAAGTACCATTATTTTTCGTTTGGAAAAAAATGCCAGTAAGAGGCAACTGGGGAAAATGTAAATGCTTTAGGATTCAGCGAATTAATAACATTTCAGTGCGTTACACTTACCTGATCTTCACTTCTTTTGACAGCCATTCCGGATGGCGTGTGAAGCTGATCAGAATGGAGGCGATTTCCTGAAAAGTCAACAAAGAAAGAAAACATCAGTTCATTGTGTCAAAGAACTTATATGAAACAGGGTGGTGGTGTGTATAGAACAAGTAAAAGTATAAAGGGAATCCTATATTACAATATAGCCCAGTGTTCATTGCAACCACTTTGTAATCAATGTAAATAAAATAAGGAACTATAGTTTTGTGTATACCTATCCATCAAACGAAACCGTCATTTCCTACTTTTCATATAACAAAACATCAGAAACAATTTGAGCGAGGGTGGAAAAAAGGAGTAAACGCAGGAGTGGTAAAAGAGAGAGAGAGAGAGAGGAACATGTGCTACCACCATCTCACCTCCACAATTTTTCCCCTTCTCGTTATTATTCTCTTTTTTCTCATTCTTTTGACTTGTTTCGGCAAGGAAAAGTATGTGAAATTCTCGATTCTCTCACTCATCATATCATGAGTGAAAGGGCCCTGAGGACTGTCATTCAACATCACTGGGCTACCCAGTGGGCTCCGTCATGGTTAACATTTCCTCAGACAATTTATCTTTGCCACATGGCCCTCTTTGCTTATTCACTCGCTGAGGGCACAAACGATTTGAAAAAATGCTCACAACTTGTGAGCTTATTCAATGAATGAAGTATAATATTATGTAAGCGTTCATAAGACTTCCTCTCTCTGCCTACTAATATTATTACGACGAGGAACTAGTATTTTTTTAAAAAGAAAATAGGAAAAGCACCACAGCAAAAGCATGTATGTATCTTCTCAAGAATCTAAAGGCATGCATGGGGGATGCTTGCTTTTTTGACTTACACGTAAAGTATACCTGTCAGCGGTCCGAAGCGTAAGCATAATAATAAGCGTACTGCCACACACCACCACAATAATAGATGCGAGGAAAGGAAAAGGAGCCTTCAACTGGCTCCGTCTATTTTTTTTCCTTGTTGGGGTCTCCTTCTCTCTCTCCTCTTGTCTAACAGGAAGGGGGACAAGAGAAGGATTGTAAATAATATGGAAATGCCCGATGCATTATGAATTCCTTCCGGGTGTATTCTTATGCATTCAGGAAGAGACGCGATAGCATTTTGCTTGCTTTCAACTTAAATCTTTAGGTATTTATACGGGGAGAAAAGAGTTTTTAGCAGCAGGGGCTGAGCTGGCAAGTCCTTGAAGTGTAAAAAGTATGAATGATTTATCATGCGATGTCACACGTACATACATACATTCCACGTACGATGTTCACATTCCTTATTATAATATCTCGTCGTCGTCGAGTGTGTATGTTGGGAAAAGTCATCGGAATTCCAAAGAAAGCTACATAATCATAGATACGGACATAACTGTACACAGTTGTTTTTTTCGTGTGTGTGGATAATATGCATGCTTGTTCTCCCTTGCTTTGCATTACATTTGCCTACTTTTTACTTGCCACTTGAAAGTTGGTATCACCATTTTCCCCTGCTCAAGTCTATTACTACATACTACGAGCACACGAGAGTCGACTAGCTTTCTCTTGTCGTTTTTTAGATGCTCATATCATGATGTGGTATGCAATGAAAGCTTATTGCATGTCTATCAGATAGAGAGAGAGAGAGAGAGTCCTTTTCCTCCTCTATATGCAATGTACAACTAAATAATGGTGAGAGGAGTTGCTGTTGCCTGTGCTCCAGTTTATGCCACTATTCCCCAACTTGAGCGACCAACTTGCACACACAACCCTGAGTTCTCATAAGCATTCAACACTCGGTGGTACAGAGTGGTTTATGAAGTTTATAAAAACATGGAAGGTTCCGATTTACATTCGAGACCAGTATCGTGACTGACTTGTGACTCCCTGAGAGCAACTTTGTATTTACTACAATCGAGAGAGAGAAAAAATACTATTCACGTATACATGCACATTGTGTTTAATATGGTAGCCAAAAATATGTACCTATTGTAAGTGACGTACTGTTTTTCCTTCAACTTCGAAAAAAAGAGTCTAAATAACACACTCTCCGACTCTAGCAGTTCACCGAGAACTGGTAGTAACACTAAGCTTAGCTTAATAATAATAATAATCATAATAATATACAAGTGGCAGACATTGGGAGAAAAGAAGCATTTTCTCTAAGTGCGAGAAAGAAAGGAAGGAAGGAAAGGAGAGTGAGAATTGGATGTGGAGGAGAGAGAGAGCGAAGCAGACAAGCAGTGAAAAAGGAAACCAAAGGCCAAAGTATAAACCACCAGGGGGACTACCGCTGCCACTTCCTTTGTATTATGGCAATTACCTCCCAGTTAATTTAAGTATTCCATCAAACAAGAAAAGTGTTTTTGCAAAAAACTTCTAACCTCAAACGATTGAGGAAGCTGACGGATGACAATGTGCACACTTTTTTATTAAAAAAACATTCAAATACTACTTGTGTACGATATTAGTTAATTTCATCATTCATGTTGGATATCAGCTCCGCATATAAAAATAGTTTTACAGATGACGTAAATTTGGGTAGATTAGATTATGAATTTCTGTATTGTTCACTTTATTGGTTCAGACAGAGTTTTGCGTAACAAAGCAATCAACCAAGGACTGAAATAGGTATCCTCAAAATCCGAACATCTTCGGCTAGTTACTTACAATTATGCAATGCTTAGCATTTATAGCATAGTGCAAATCCTCTCTGATCATAGTTAAATTTGTATGTTTTACGTCGTATTTGTTTTCCAGACTTTTGTCAGATGTGAATTGTAGTGGAGCGAAGCATGTCGTCGTGTAATGAATTTTTTATGCAATGAGCAAATTACGAAAGTCTACCATTAAAACCAATATTTCATCACTCAGAAAGCAGTAGAGGAAGTGATAACCACTACTTCCATACAATTAAGTGTTCTCCTTAAATAGGAGAATTTTTACTAAAAATCTCTGAAAAAAGTGCGGAATCACGCACATTTTTTGCAGTTTTACAAAGTAAATCCTACTTTCATAAGTAAGTTAGACAAAAAGTACATTTTCGAAGGAAGAAGCAAGCAACTACCGAAAGAAGGAAGCAAGTCATACTTTATTACCAGTTTGTGATCACTGGTTTTAAAATGTCTGCCCTTTTCTTGCTGTACATCTGAAATTGTTTTTTTTCTCCCTTGGACGGAAAGTACTCAAGGAAAACGTGAAATGTTATATGCAAAAGTTTTTTCCCTTGATTTCCATCCACTTCGGAGCAGAATTTTTGGCTTGCTGGAGGACATTTTTCTTGTAACTTGTGTGTTTCCACAAGTTTTAGAACAAGGACGTGAGCAACGCCATGCCTATAGCCTATATATGTATATTATGCGTTGTTGTTGTAATTGAGACGGAGAGATTGGAGAACGGGGGGAAAAGAAATAACGGATGCGGGATGATTAATACATGTGCGCTTGTACAATCATGTGCCGTCTAGTCTACATTTACATCACCCACCCCTTTATTCAACTCGAACAGCATACTTTCTCACTAAAAAGAAACAATACAACTCAACCTATTATTATTATTTACACAAGTTTGCCATTTACTCTCCCAGCACACTTTCCCTACTTCGTATTAATGAAGGCGCATGAGATGAGAGAGAGAGAGAGAGGAGTGTAAGCTATTACAATAAGTTTACACAATAGCTTCAACCGAAAACGGTATTGTCGTCATCCTCATCCTTCACATAGTTTTATATGACCAGGATGTGAAGTTGTGAGTAGTTTAATGCAAAAGTAAGTTCTAAGGAAGGATGAATGTCATCATCATCCTCATTGTAGCTGTCATCCCCATCATCATATCATTACTGTTATGATTATCACTGCACAAGTTGTTACTTCACAAGTAACTACTACTACTCCCGCTCTACCTAGATATATCCACTCTTATTTCTTCTTCCAATTCCAATTCGAGCGTCTCCTCGGGAATGGCATCATCATCAAGGCAAGTGTTACGAAGTCGTGAGGAAAACATTGGAACGACACAATTATAGTTGGGAGGAAAACGTGGAAAGTAGCGTATGTACACACAACACGTAATGTGCATCTGCGTCAATGACATTTTTTCTCTCACTATCTTGAGCTTTGCGAAAGGTATTTATTAAACCAACGTAGTCAACATATTAATGAGCTTAAAAAAGTGACTGTCTCATTGCCAAAAACTACTTTTCCACATCCACACTTTTGATAACACTCATCGTCTACGCTCCGACAGGAAACATAGTACTACGAGCAGACAATATATACTACTTCACAGTATTTCATGAAGGGAAAGTTTTCTCCATAGGCAGACAACAACATCCTTCCGTCTTTCTCCTTTGTCACTACTTGCATTGAGTCATTTATGTAAGTGCGGCTATACACATTTAGCCAGACCGTGTATACGTACTTTATTCATTCTCGAACAAATGTGGAGGAGGAAATATGCACGAAACACATAATTTTACAATACTCCCTATGGAATTTCAAAGTGCATACCACCACCACTTCTCTCTCTTTCATTCGCTCACATTGCCACAGTGAGAATGTATAAGGTCTCATGTACGTAAAGAGTTAAAACCTTGGGTGCAGTGGGTGTTTATAACAAAACTAGTCAAACAATGTGGAACACTATTAAGATTCTTTGACAGTGCCTAAAACGCATACACATACACACACAATTTCAAACATTAGCTTTATTTGGCCAAGGCAAATGTAACAAGCAAGCGGTCTTTCCTCTCTTTTCAAAATGCCGATAATCTCTCTGAAAGCGTGCAGCCACGCTTTTAAGCCTTCTTTTGTGGGAGGCTTTATCTGCGCGTAAATATTTTGTGGTAAACACAATTTTCACATACGTACGACTACAAAGAAAAGAGAGGGAGAGCATGGAGAAGAGGGAAGAATGAAAACGCGATATGTGTGTGTGTGGAGTGAGAGAGAGAGAGAGTAAAAGTTGAGGTGCTGCTGGATGGCAGCTTTAACAAATAATACCTTTTACTGGGAAATCTAGAACTTGATATAAGGTTCATGCTTGTTTCCCTGTCTTCTTCTTCCCTGCTCATCCATCCAGCCATTCATTCTTTCAAAACCACTACCATGCTACTACCATCGACGATGCACACTACACACATGCATAAAATGTGAATCGAGCTGTTTACATTGGCCGGCTAGTTGTGAAATGGAAGTGCACTTCTTTTGCTCTCCACTTCACTCCCAGTCAAAGGATCCGACTCAACTGACTCAACTTTTACCGGTGAGTTGAGTGGGTCTCCACGTTCTGCCCGTCAACTTGCCATAATTTATACAAAAGGGGGATGCATGTGCGTATACATTTCAGATATGTGCAACAATTATTTTGACGTGGGAAAGCTCTTGTAACGTTAATAATAATTACATATCAGTGTAAACACTTCATTTCGAGAGTAGAATAAAAAAAACTCTTGATCGAGTTGTCGTTCACTGCTCTTGACACTTTAAGCCTAATGAAATTGAAATAACTCATGAGTTGGGAAAGTGCACAACCTCGAAAGATTGGTGACGATATGATGATGATAACGCTTGCACGAATACAAGCAGCCTTGAAATCTACGAAACAACCTTCACATTACTTTGGTTGTCAGGATTGAGCCTACGAAGTAAAAATGGAGCTTTCTTTGTTGATGAATTGAGAGGAAAAAGCTGATCACTTTCTCTTCCCTTCAAATAAGTCAGCTATAGTCAAGAGTTTGACTAAGTCCCTATTTTTCTCCCCTTTGAAGTGCTTACGAGCCTAATACAGATATGTGTTGTGCATCTTGCACCAGTTTATCTACTTGCTTTCACGAGAATAACTTTTACTTTGTGCTTCCTTTCACCTATTCTTAGCTTTCTCTTTTCATGTGTGTAGCCCATTTTGATCGGTGGGAGAACCCTTGTAAACAGCGCCTACTTTAGTAAATACACTATTTGTTTCGTACATTCGACACGAGCTCAGCTGTGATGATAGAAAGACTAACAATAGTTGGTAAAGTGTGTATAGCGAGGAAGCAATAATTTGAGAATATATATTAAAACCTCATCGCTGCCTACAGTTTTTCTGTTATATTTATCCTTGTATATTCTCGTCGGTAGAAGTTTTCGGTACCAGAGAAAGAGAATTGGTGAAGCTGTTTTATATCTATTTAAATAGTCTAACTTGTAATATACA
The DNA here is from genome assembly GCA_034687055.1 of Heteromurus nitidus. NCBI lineage: Eukaryota > Metazoa > Arthropoda > Collembola > Entomobryomorpha > Entomobryidae > Heteromurus > Heteromurus nitidus. The sequence goes on along the minus strand of JAQFZW010000252.1, from coordinate 62,894 downwards.
TGGTTTATACTTAAGTAGTTAACAGCTTCGGCCATATGCTTATGAATGAATGAGTTTTATAAAACAGAGAGGAAAGCTGGAGCGAATGAGGAAGAAAAAGTGGAAAGGAATAAATGAGATCTCTGTGGATAAAGTGGTGCTGCCTTCGCGATCCATACAACAATATATTATATCGTGCGTAACTTCAAAATGGAAGAAATGAATCTCTTCTAAAGCCTTGCTCAGTAACTCACCCAACTCCATAATACCCAAACGTGGGGAAGTTTAAAGAGAAAGGAGAAAGTTTGATATATACATGTAGTTGTGATATACATACTTCTAACTCATTTTAAGCGAAACATTCAACTTTTCAGGCACAATTTCCGACAGAGAATGAACAATAGATAAATGGGAGAGAGCTAGGTTCATCGTATATAAGTATATAGCCTGTATACCTACTCCTACTGACTGAATGGAAGCTCGGGATGGCGTGCACACATTCACATCTGCCCGAGTACCTACTTCCCTTGTCATGTTGTAATTCCCTATTCCCTATAGCTCATGTGCTTTATCAGTAAGTAAATACTAGTATTAAGTGGAAAGATGCACTTTTTCTCTCTTCTGTTTAAGTTTCCCCTATTATCCCTATCCTTTTCCTCCTCTTTCCCTTTCAATCTACATCTCTCCTTTGTGCTCCCTATATTTTATAACTCTTCTCCTCTTCTCAACTGTGAGTTCCAGCTAAAAGTGAGTGAGTGAGTTCATCTCATCACGAAAAATTAACCGAAAAATGAGATCAAACTTTTCCCCGTATTTAGAGATTCGTGCCATTACTCCTCTGGCTGGGTATCACCAACTGCTCTCTGCTTTTCCCTCGAAAAAAAAAGAACTCGCGTATTCCCACTAATTCAACTTTTGATACAGACTTTGCTCCGAAATAATGGCACCAGTGTGTAAATTCCTGCCTTTTTCACTCCGAGTTAGTGCTTTATCTGTAAAATGGCTGCTTGGCTTACTTTCTCTTACAGAAAGTCATCCAAATTTCGTACAGATTTGGGATCTCGATATTAGCGTACATATGTATGTATATATGTTTTTTGTAGATAGAAGAATGAAGGATGGAGACGAGCATGTTGAGACTTTTTTATGCGTTGGCAGCTCAGTTAATTTAAACAATTGCTTCATACTAAATAGCCAAGATGTTGTAAACTATCGCATATACATACTTCTGTTCCTAGTAAGAGACATCCAAGTATACTTATATACAATAAGTTGGAGAGGTTAACATATACATATATCGGCTACAACTTTTCCATTCTGATAATTCACTTTGAATTATTAAAGACGTCGTCCATCATTCAATCTTCGCTTCATCTTAATTGAGTTGGCTGGACGAAAGTAAAGACGTCAGTCAACGAATGCAACTGCGTTTTAACAATATTAATATCATCCACTTGGTTATATAGGACCTATACGTATTTTGCACCTTCGTTGAGATTTAGAAATTATGGACGGCGTATTATTATTTCAAATCGACCATGTTCTTACGATTAGTTTACTAAAATAACAGTGTGACATGAGTATAAGTCATTTGTGCGAGTGTCCCCTGATGCGAAATCAAAGAATAATACGGATTTGAAGACTAATGTCATAAGAAAATTACAAGTATTAGTAGATGTTTAATTTACTTGAGTGAGTATTAATGGTTCGTCAGCACAACTACATAAGAAACCATTTTTCGTCACGTTAAATCTACTTGTGAAACACTAAGAAACATGTAGCTCCTAATTCAAATGCCATGTCCGCAGTAGCACCTCAGTCATATCGCATCGGCCTGAAAGATGAATGTAACACACGCTTTACCAATGAATTTTCTTAAAGCTATCAGGAATCTACACACAAGAACATGGTGTTTCCCTACATACTTCATACAAAAGCGCACGTTACACACTTGGTGTCAGTGAAACAAGTTGCTTTCTCAATTTATATAGGTTTTCATATAAAAGTAGGTAAATAATATGGGGGAAATGGGTTCAGGTGCAACTTTATGAAAACGTAATTGAGTTGAGTAGAGACAGAGTGAGGTCTGCGATATATCTTAGGTTTGCGTAGGGAGTGTCTGTGTGTGCACACACAAGACACATCACCAAATATATGAGGGAGAGATGCTCACTTCGGGTTTAAGTGAGAGATAGGAAGTATGAAGTCAGAAAGAAAATTCGATTTGACAGGCACGCTCATGAAATTATAATAACCACTTTGTGCCACTGTGAGCCCCCAATACATACAAAAACATTCATTCATAATATACAGAACTACACAACATAAATTTCTTTCCTCCCTCCAATTAACATTTTTTTCGTTCCGAACGAGAACTGACCAAACAAAGCCACTTGCTTGTAATCATGTATTGAATATGAAGAGAAACGAAATGACACCGTTAAAAGAGAATTCCCTATGAATATTAAATAAACCCATTTCCGAAAGTAAAATAAAAATAAGCATGCATAAGGCATGTGAAATCTTTAATCGAACCACAAATTTTGTATAAAAAAATTGTCCATTATTCCAACCAACCCATCAATTTCAGGCTTGGCACAAAAAGATCGGAGTAGTTACGACTCGTTTCATTTTATATTTGATTAGAAAATAATCGGTATCCAAACAAGACGAAGGCAAATGTGACGACAAAGAAAGTGGGTTTTGCTAATCTCTTACAAATTGGTTTATCGGCCAATACTGTTCTTATTACTAACGTAAGTATCTATTTGTTTCTAACAGGCAGTTTATTTGCAGATCTTTAAAAAAGCTTTCCCCAAATGTTGCAAACTCCAAGAAGACAAGCATCCAATGTGATATGTCAATTATATATGGACTTCTTTATAATTAACTACATTTCATACTTAACGCGTTGGATAATTCATATTTTTGGTTTTACGTTCATTAATCGGATTTAATTTTCACTCTCATGGATGAATCAGTGATTACATTTTTATCTACTGTCAGTATAGAGTGACTCATATTTTCAGGTTTGTGATCCTTAAGTTCTATGCCAAAACTAAAAAAAGACTGATTAGAGTGCACTATCGTTCGTGTCCACCTTCGACATTACTACATGTCCAGTCCTCCTCTAAATTTCTATAAGAGTAGGTCATTAAGCGTCCAGCTTTATGCTTTCTCTTCTTTCATCACTATTCCACGACTACTGACGAGGTCCTCACAATAAAAGAAACCAGCACAACACATGTTTGTATCGCTGAAAAACATGAGCATACGAGCCCGATAACATTACTAGGTTATGTCTAAGTTTGAGTGAATGTTATATATATATATAAGTAATGCTTTACATTTATTAAAAGGCTTTCAGTTAGGTAAGCCAAAACAAGCAGTGTGCATGAAAGCATTTTTCCTTGTATCGCCCATATACTTTCTTCTTCCAGCCTATGTCTGGTCAAGCAACATGAAATCCTCTGTCCGCGTGCTCATAAACAATACGAAATATTGATAAAAAGTGAAACTTATTTAGGAAAGAACACACATACCTATACACTCTTTCACTCTTCTGGTAGTGCAAGTTTGCGACCTCGCCCAAATCCATAAATCCAAACATTAAATCACATGCTCACATGCGACTAACAAAAATACCTTTCGTATCTTGCATACATACAAACATTCTGTACAGAGTGGAAATATGTACCCGAGCGTGCATAATACATGAAATTGTATGCAAACGCGAGGCACACAGAACATGCATACCTCCAGATAACATTCGTCTTTCCACGGGACGAAAAAACAAACATTCTCTCTCTCTCCCGTTATGAATCTAGAACTAACATTGCATTGCATACCTCGACAACAGCTACAAGGTTGTTGCGGGATATGTTATGTTGTGAAAAACTCTGATACACAATATTTTTTATTACGAGGGAAAAATTTCCTCCAACCATATAATTCTTGCATTATCACCCTCTACTACTTATATCGGTACTGGAAATAAGCAAATGTATAGGCATGTGCTTTTACACTCACAACCGATAGGGACTTTTCTAAATGTACATTTTCTCATTACCCTCGACACATGTGCTAAGCATATAAAGAAAGTTAAAGCTCTCGACAAAATTGTCTGGGAAATTGCTAAGCGTAGTATTTTACTTCACGAGCTTTCCAAAAAAAATCAGCTCAACTCAAGGCAGCAAGCACAAATGGTTTTGACAAAATTAATCCATCTGATCGACAGTGTGCACATTTGCACATTCTTTCGCATAGCAAACATCCCTCTCGGAAGCATTCAGACGCACATGTGGGCCGAGTGGATCCTTACAGTATTCCCTGACTTCGTTCACTCACTGTCTTCAATTCCGTGCATTATAAGCTTCTCAACGCATTCGCGCTGACTGGATAATTAGAGTCTCCAGGCTGGACAGCTATATACATATGCTGGCGAAAAAAGCTTGTATCAAATGCAATGCACCAAGGAAAAGAAAGAGGAGTGAGTGAGTGCGCTACATAGTTCAGTTCAGTAAGTCAGGAGTCACTCTAATTCTTCCGATATCTCTGAATTCTTGTCAGTCTCTGTTTTCTTACTTTGCTCCCTCCGCCATGCGCTACCATCCCTAAAATGCTAACGGTGTAATATAATGCTGCTATACCTACATACACACGTTCATGACACGACAACCTATTTCCCCACCAGAACTAATGTGCGCTTTTGTATGTCACTGCGTTTGCTACAACCACTTATTATCAGAAACGCATTAGATTTACTGCGCCTCAATTTACCTTTAAAAAAATTTGTTGATGGGAGCGCTATAGACTTTACAGAGCTTTGGAGAGCAAATGGCTTTTCCCATGTCGAGAAGCTTAACTTCTGCCAAACGCTTATCGTGAAAGTTCATCTGCTTTCCATTCCGATTATATGGGCTTCAAGGCAATGTGTGTGTATGTGACTGTGACTGTAAGTAATTTGAAAATCTGATGAGTTCACAGAGTTTAAAAATTGCGTGAATCATAAACCTAATTTCTCTTTATGGACTACCCGCTAGTTCAACAAAACAACGAGTGGAGCAAGTACTCCACTACAATCCCTTGTGTGGCATTCATTCATTTAAAAACTCTTGGCCACTGCGAGGTATATTTTAAACCTAAAAATAAAAAATGCATCATTGATCAAAATAAACTGGACAGCATAGTCCTGAGCCCAGTGAAACATGTACTCTAACATATCGTTTCGAGTTTATCCAGGAAACGGGGAGTTTAATTGCCACCAACACGTATTGGAGTCGGCGTTAGTTTTTTCTTCTTTTTTCGGGGATAAGTTAACACAAACCCAGGGACACTGTATAAATTCGCAATTAAGTTTGATTTAAACTTGGCACACATATTACGATAGAACTATTGCCATAATGTCAGTGGAAAAATTACGAAAATACAATTAAACTAATTAATACAAATGGCTGAAGTAGGATTGGAGAAAGCATTGTTTATTCATATAAATTAAAAGTCATTGCATTTTTTGTTTCATTTTTAATCCAGAATTAGTACCGCAACTAAAGTGGACAGACAGTAGGATTGGAGTAGGAAATTTAAGATGTGCATGGCATACTTATACACAATAAATAAGATACCTAAGAAATGTTCAAAATTGTTCATATTTGCAAGTAGCAATTTGAAGATAAAAATGAAAATATTGTTGAACTTCTGGGATGGGCTCGTAGACGGTTCAAATTGGTAGCCACAATGTACTCTGAGGGAATATGGAGAAGTTGGTTCGTGGTTGAATCATATTAGTATAATAGGAGTAAGCCATAACCATAACGGCCTTTTAAACCTTAAACCAACCGACGCATGGCTACATATCTACTAGATAAATCATCATGAGCGTTAGTATGGATGTATACATGCACGCTTGTAATATAATTCTTTTACTAAAGAGCAATTTTTCTTTCAAAAAATGCACTCTCTCTCCCTCTATACGACGAAATACTCTCGTCCAATAGGTACAAAACATAAAAAGCATTTCATGAACATTTACACCATGCACATATTCATCGCAGCAACATGTAAAAAAGCCCATGGAATATGCATGTGTTTTAAGGGGAAAGCGTGCTGGAGAATTAGACCTACAAAATTGAGAGTAGAGCTGAATGCTGAATCAAGATTGATGTTATCACTTAGATACTTTAATCTCTCAGAGTAATGTGGGAAACGGCTATGAATTTCCGAAAACTCACTAACGACCTTTCTTGTATCGTAATTTTTGAAATGCAATACATTCCACTTTCCAACAACTACTTCAAGCTAAATTACTTTAAGAAATCGGAGGAAAGAAAAAGTAGTTTCCGTCGTACGTAAAAAAGTTTGGTTTATATAAATCTTTGGAAAATTGCGTATACATGGAGTATGGAAGTGCACACATATGGTATAATATGTATAATATATGCCTCTACTAGCTAGCTACCTTTCTAACATTGAATCAACTTAAGGTATAAAAATATATCGTAAAAAGGCAAACGAAGAAAGTTATTTTAGCCAACAATACGTCAAAAAAGGGAGCGAGTGTGTGCAAAGACGAGAAAGTGACACAATCTTCAATTACCCAAATGGGACCCGAATTCAATTTAAAAAAAGAAAGTCAACAACGACATTTATTTTTTAATGGGAAACTTTATACGAACTGCCAATTTTGCGCCGATTTCCAGAATACAGAATAAGAGCCCAGCAGAGAGTGTTTGTACATATAAACCCAAGGCGAAAACCTTTCATATGGGGAAAGTGCTTCAATTCTTCACTCAAAGCTGAATATGATTTTCTCTTTCCTCGAAAGAATACAAAAGTTGCCTATTGTCACAATGCTTTATTACCTTCTAGACAAACCAATGTAATACATATGGAACAAGAGTTACAGTAACTGCTTTCTCTTGCTAAAAAATGAGACTGTACATACTCCTCCAAATTTTCTCATTTATGCAAGAAAATCTTAAGAATCCTAGGATCTCAACCAATTTTTTTTAGAGAAACATCTCAAATCACAGCAATCCTTTCAAATATACCTGCTTTCTATCGATATGTACACAGTGACAAGTGTGCGAGAGAGAGAGAGGTTACTAAAATGTGATTGCAAATTGCAATAAAACAAATTTCACGAGTAACGAGTTTCACAATTCCACGAATCGAAAAAATGATAAAGTTTTTGTACGACTTAAAGTGTTCATTAATGAATGTACATAAAGTACTCGTTCATCTTTAATCCAATTCTTGTACAAAAGCTAGAAAATCTCGCAGTAGTCAACTACACCCAAACAGAAGTGAAAGCAGTAGCAACAACAGCAGAAATCCTCAGTGAGACGGGAGAAAAGGGAGGAAAAAAGGAGCACGACATAAGCGTCAACTGGCCGTGCCACACACAGACACTTACGCTCTTTTAGCACAGGGAGAAAGCGAAGCGGCTTACACGAGTGAAACATGAAGTATATATGTAAAAAGCATCACGGTGGTTGGTAGCATATATCAGTGAAGCGGGGTTGCCGAACAAGGCCTCTAATTCCCTTATGCAATTCAAAAAGCTAATTCCCCATTCACTCTAATTACCTACATTAAAACATTTCGTGGCAGCCCTAATAATCATTTAATTATGCATGTTATGCTCCAATGCAATAAACCTATTATTGACCCAGAACCATATTATTCTCATTTTGATCCTCTGGTATAATATTCAAATTCCCCTTCGTCTTCTCGCTCACACTCTCTCTTACTCCTCCTCGCTCACTTGCCAAAGTACACAAATACATTTTCGTGGTGGATGAAAACAAGGAGAAAATATATCCTCAGAAAAAGGAGAGTCATGTGATATCATGGCTTGCATTTCAAGGCATATATGCATGCATTCGTGATGGCATGTAATAATGACTTCCAAAAACGGAATCGACTTGTCGTATTCTCAAGCTTTTAGCATCAACTCAACGCGCAGCCATCCGATCCCCACATTCTGTTCACATATTTTTTTTTCATCTCAACTACTACTAGTCTTTTTCTGTGGAATTCCAAAACCCACCACATCACAACTACAACTATACTATTGCCATAATAATAATTGACCATTAAATGCTACGTTTGTTACAAAAACTCATCTGCTGTGCTAGGCTCTCAAGGGATATTGCTCTCAATCAACAACTCTGCCAAGTGTTCCCTTTTAACATACATACATACATGCACGAGCTTACTCCATATACACAAACAATACAGAAATATAATACATTTGGCCAGGAGAACGGAACGACAAAAACTGACTACATTCTTCTTAACGTGCATATATATGTGTGTGTGTGCAGAGCAGAGGTTGATAGGAGTACACACACAACCATGTAGTAACTTTCTTCTTGACATGAGAAAAGCCGAAATTGCATTCCCTCAAAGTATACTTTTGCCCTACTGTGGTTTCACAGCTACTTCACTTTTACTGGCTCAAAAGTGAAGTGTGTGTGTGTGGTAGTTTTCAAGGTACGTGTACAAAAGTGTGTGTGTCTGTGTGATGGGGAAAATGGAATCATGATGTTGGCTTCTCTGATCGTCATTGTCATCATCATCACCCCATATAACGAAACAACCCAACACCACCACCACCACTAAATTTGAACTTACGGAGGTGACGAGTGTCACACAGTAACTTTACTTTGAGTAGTAGAGAGAGAGAGAGAGCGTCAGTTTTCCCCTTGAATTAGATGAGCTTGCGAAATAACAGTACAAAAATAGCTGTCCCTCAGAGAGTAAATGGGAGTGTAATGGTAACAAGTCAACATAAAAGAAGTGAAATGACATCTCTATCTACTCGCTTACTACTTTCCTACTTTCTCCACCTCTTTATAAAACTGAGTAGTTGCTAACACTTTTTCCCACACTTTTACTTTTTTTTCTGAATGAGAAAATGAACGGAGGGACGGTGCAAGGTACGATTTTCCCAAATAAGTAGGAGAGAAAAAGGGAGAAGGTACATTTAGAAGCAGTAACTGGGAATCTTCTTCTTGGAGAAATGATTGTATGAAAAATATCTTTTATATATCTGTACCTTGTGAGGGGGAAAAGTGGTATTAATAAAAAAAAGAAGAGAAAAAAGTATATGTATATGTGTGGCTGTAGATAATAATGTGATGTGACATACCTCATTAGTATTCCAACGATGTCGCTGGCTTGGAAAGTGCTCGGCTCGATTTAGGCCTTCCAGGTTATCAGGCAGCTTGATAATCGGGTTTGACACTGCATTTTCACCTGCAATTTTCAGGAATAAAAAGGGGGATAGATAAGATATCCTGCCATAAATTTAAATGTAATTGTACTTACATCTGTTTTCATGGGGTAATAAGACATATAGTTCCGACAAAAATATAGCGTCGACTCAAACTTGCGTGTACCAAATAGAGGCTTGATATTTTTGGCACAATTTCATTAAAGATTTGTTCTTTTACCATATATCCACCCAATATTCCTACTCTTGAACCTTCCAATCTTACACTTTTACAAAGTGTATATAACCGGGATATATGCTCGCCAATGTTACAATTGTTCGTGAAGAAACCACTTGTATAAAGTCGTTTCATTCTTCTTCTCCTCTCATTCCAAAAATAGGAGGAAAAAAGTGCTGAGCCGGAATGGCATGAGTTGGATAAGAGAAGAAAAGTTGGTAGTTGAGTTGTGATCAGATTTGCTTGCGTGTGGCAAGGCACATAGACGGTGTGTAGCGAATGCATACGTACAGGGTACATGGACAAAATAGAGAGGTGTCAGGAGGAGAAGCATCCTAAACGTGGAAGGTCTTCCGTTTCACAGAAAAAAATAGTTGAAAGACAAGGTTTTATTCACTTTCTCCTTCCAGTCTTGTCTGGCAACTAACACAGAGTGCATATATAAACTTCTCCTCTCTGTCTGAACTTGTAATATGAACGAGTCCCTTATGTACGCATTCTCACCATTTCATTCCTTCGCTTTCTTCTCTCCGTTTCATTTCTTTGGGAAATCAGAACAGAAGCGAGCAGATACTCTGAATTTCTCGGACTTACAAATACAATGAGTTGGGACAGTTTCAACTGAAACTTTCATGATGTTTCCTTTTCCATACGTTACACTCCCAAGAGGTCAGTTTTATCTTTCCTTTTGGTGAGAATATAATACTGGTCTCCATGAATGAGCAAATACGGAATTAATACCAGAAAAAAATAAGCGTCGAGTAAGTCGAAGCAACACCCTTACTTTTACCACGTGGAGTTTTATATGCATGAATAGCCCTTGCTCAAGTAGACATCAGGTGTTCAAAATTAATAATTAATAATATTCCTTTAGACTTATGTAATGAATTCCAGCATACCAAAAATTCCAATTAATACTTACTTCACTTTCCCTTCAATACATTTATACAATTTATTTATTTAAAAGAATTAAACCAAAATCCGTTATCCCTCTCTTCAGATATACATTTCCCCAGACTTATTTTACTTTCACCTCCAATTTCAGTAAAAATTTAAAAGATCCTTTTAAGCTTCAAAGATGAATCCATTCTAAATATTCAGAATTATGTGAACTATTATAGCAAGCAAGTTCCTTCATGTAATAACAATAAAATTGTCGTGATTGGTGCCGTAATCTACTTCCCCGAAGTACATCCATATATGCTTTCTTTACTTACACCAAAATGCGAGAGGGTTCTCACGCTTCGCTCAATCTCCGATTTGGTTTTTAGAGACACATTTTGATCATACCCATTCAACAATATCCTCGCATAATTCCCTCTAAGAACGTCAATAAGTTAATATTCATGGGAGCATTAGTGAAGAAAAAATTCGCCATCAGATTGTGATGACAAGTATGAGATGTTTTTCTCTCTCCCTCTTGGTGAGAAACTCCGGAAAGCCGCCCTTGTGTGGGCGCGATTCAAGAGGACGGAGAAAGTAGCCAGGAAACGTGTAATAGGAAAGCCCACTCCTCCTTTTCCCCATTGTCTCGAGCCCATCTCATCATCAACAATGCATATATGTTGTAGTTATGAATGGCAGTAGAGAATTTTATGGGAGAAAAGTAATCTCAACGTAGAGTATTATGAAAAGGTAGATTTTGAGTGTGTGATAACTTGAGAAAAGGGGAAAAGGGAAGGAAGGAAATAAGGGAAAGAGTCAAGTTGCAAAAAGCATCATATCATCACACTCAACATACATATATGAGAGAAAGTTGATATTACGGTCGTTAAATTAGCATGATAACTACAATCTTCAGTCAAAGATTACGGCCATAAACAGAGAGAAAGACGAGTAAATCCTCTCGTCTCCTCGTGTGTGTGTGTGCTTTTCCTGTTTTCTCTCTGTTTGCGCCTCCTTCTCCTCTCTTGTGAGTGTGTGCCTCTCTCCAAAAAAGCAGCACTATATTATGCATGTATAAACAAAACGCTATAATATTGCTCATTCATTCCCTAGTGGAAAACAATGGGAGACGGGAGGATTGAAGAAGAGTAGAAAAAAGTTGCTCACACACACACACACACACAAAGTACATTCACGCGGAGAAACAAGAGATGATAATAGTATGGCACATAGATATCCTATAGACACATCATAATACAGAAACACTTTCTAGCTTCTTATGTGCATTCTGCCAAATTACCCATCATCATGAAGTGTCCTTATGAATCTAGAGCAAGCTGCTCCCGCTACCGCTAAACAACTACACAGTACACGACGACGAGGTTTTTAGTCAAGAAAAGCCAATACGACTGGCACCATCAACACCAACAAAAAAAACAAGAGAAGAAATATGCAGCCAGAGAGAGAGGTAAGTCTAACAGCTACTTTACTTTGCTCATCACTGTTACGATTACGACTCGTTTTCATGAATGCACAATTTCCCTCCCTCTCTTCCTGGAGAAAAGACGCTCCTTGACTGGATATATATATGATGTACGCGACGATGATTTTGTGGAGACGGTGTACTTACAACTGCATCACTGCTTTCATGTTGATACTCTGTTTTGTGTCTTTGCCAACCTGTGCTCTTGTGGGAGTTCTTACTTCAGCACATACACATTTTCTCCCAGATTCGAATTTATACTGCTCGAAAAAGCGAATTTCTTCCTTCCTTGCATAAACTTGATTTCTCTTTGCCTCCCGAGAAATAGCAGTACATTATTGTATCTGCTACTCATACTATCCCATTATTATTACTTTCTCGAAATAAAGACTTATTTGAAACGATAAAAACGTAGATTAGTTTCAGTATCAAGTATTATATCTCTCTTTCTCTCTCTCATTCCATTTGAACATATAGTCTCCTCACCGTTGTCAGCGCCCATGCACTTATCTATTATACATGTGGCTTGCATGCATACATACCACTAATAGGAATGAATTTTTTTTTTCGAGGAAAAAAATGCTTACTTTAAGGAGTCACATTATCTACTCTTGACATCGCTTTCTCACAGGTCCATATTCCCCATTTTGGGGATAATACGTACTAAATATGCATAATGACCGTTATCCTAGGAGGTTTTATAAGACGTGAGAGAGCTTCGCTCTGGTTGCAAAGAAATTGTAATTCCTTCTGATTCCTGTCTTCTCAAATAAATTATGTAGACATGAAACTCACTTCATATAATTCAAGCTTCAATGAAAAACAAATATACTATCAGCTAATTTTTTTCTTCCAGACCTCGCTTCCATTTCCGCGTATCTTGCGGAGCATATGTGTTCAAAGGAGAGAGAGAGAAAAGTAATTTTCCTTGGGAGAACACTTCCATACACGCTCAATATTCAAAAATATACAGTAACATCGCGAGGAGGATTTTTTTTTCTCGAAGAAAAAAAGCTGATAAAAGGTTTCGCTTTTTTGGTGGGAAAAGAAGTTAGTAAAATATGCATGTGTGTTGGGGAGAGACGAAAAAATCCGTTACAGTTCGGGTGTGTGCACATATGCATGCATATGAATATGCCTACATTTGTGCAAGTGGAAGAAGAATAAAGGGAAACGAGGCAGTGCCTTGATGACACCATAATATTTTCAAATGACCCTGGACGAAAGTGATAAAGACAAGATTGGCAACTTTCAATATTCATACATGGCAGATGGAATTTATTTTACTTGCTTTTACTACCGAAAATTCGAGTGTAAAAATAAAGGCAGTGGAACATCAGGAGCTTTCTCTACTTCGAGGAGGAGTTCTTTCTTATCCACATACCTAATGTAAAGTGTAAAGTACATTTAGAGAAGAAGCAAAGGATGAGGAGGATGAAGAGAAAGAAACAGCAAGTGAATAAATGCCAATCCAGGGCTTGAAGGGAAGTATAAGGGTAAACTGCGAGGAAGAAAAAAGGAACATGGGCAGCGTAAGACTGTCCCTTTTCCTCCGAGTACTTCATATTTATGTACATTTCACATACGTACGCTAACTAGATTGATCCAAAATGGTTTAGTAAAATAAGTAAAAAAAATGTGGCCTCTGCTCTGCCATGAGTCAAAGTATGTATGTAGTAGGACATATCACGCAAAAATAAGAGGACGAGCTGGTGGTGAGCATACGAATAAGAAAAGAGAAAAAAATAGATACGATTTTTTCATTCTCATTCCTATTTTTTTGCTACTTGTTCTCCCTTCTTTCTTCGCTCCTCTCCGCCCTCGTAAGTTTTGACAGAGTACGTATGGAAATGAAATGAATGGATAAAGTGATATCGTATCGCCGTCGTAAGGTCGAAATGAAATGGAATGAGACGATAGGGATTGGATGATGGGACCATATGTGACTGAAACATGGTCCCATTTTCCCCATAATCTCACTTGGCGTCACAAACTTGTACGTATAGAGTACATATCTAAGAGTGAAAGAAGAAGAAGAGGAGGAGAGAGAAAGAGAAGAAAAAACGAGTCGTGTTACTACTTTTCATACCGGTATAAAGCATTCCCATTGTCCCTGCTAACTTCATCTTGATCCGAAAGATATCATCTGGATAACTTTCATATGCATAACATGTTTTTTTACGCTTGCCACGGCTGCTGCTCCAACTATTTCTATGTATTACTATAATTTTACAACAACTTTACCGCCACTTCATCTATACCCTGTCTCCATCATATTCATATCCTCCTTTCCTCTTATATATTTCTCCAGCAAAACTCTTTTGAAATCGAGGAAGATGTTCCGCTGGAATAGAGTAGTATACTACTCCGCTTTTCTTTCTCTTCTTCTCTCTATTTTCCTTGGGTGAAGAAGATCACGCACATGCCTAATACTTTATGTAATAAGTAACTGACAGAAGATATACGAACATTATGAATTCTTTTAGATTCTGCATATGAGATGAGAATATGTGTATCAGTGAAAGTATGAGAGTAACGTAACGGAGAGGATCAAGTGACATGTATGAAAAAGGAGAGTGAGACCACTGCGAGTAATATATGCATTCCATTGGTTGCTCTTCCTTAACTTATTCGTCCTCTCTGATAATATGTACTTACAATATGCATACTGTCACTCAAATATATGAACATGACATTGCCCCTATAGTTTTTTCCCTTTCGCTCTTGTGTTTTTATACTCACATGCTCCACACACACACCCAACCCACCCTTTCTATCGTGCGAAATGGATGAACTGGATAAGTTTTTTTTGTTAAATCGGTAAAATAAGGAAGAATGAAGCAAATAAACTAGTCGTCGTGATAGAATATGAAATGTTCACATATGTTTTTTACCAGTGTAGTTTTTTAAGGGAAAGAAGACAACTAAGGGATGTCTATTTTTCACGTATAAAAACTACGTAGTCAAAAAAATCTTTCACATCTTTTTAACCATATTTTTTTCGTTCCCACTCTCCTTTATTCCAGCTAGCCACGTTTTCCTACTAACTGCTGGGAAGAGTATATATAACTTTTTAAGGGAAGGGACACGTAGAAGAGAGAGAGAGAGAGGAGATGGGGGAAATGAATGCATTGATATAAAACACCATAAACCAAAAAGTGTATTATAGACAAGATGGAAGTTGTGAAATCAAAGTGTCACATCGACCAATTGCGAAAACTCTTTTCTTTCAACTTGCTACATGTAGCCACTTCGTCAACTCAGAAAAACTCACTCAGCCAGTTTGTAAGTGGCATAAAGTCAACCAAAAAAGATGAGAAAAAGAAACAGGCTAGAGTCTTACTTGCGTACGTACATACACTTTTTCCTTCGTCTTTTCCAGTTGTACCTTCTACATTGCTCTGTGGAGGCATATAATAATACCACAACCACGAAGATTGCAAACACACACCATCCGCGAAAGAAACATATAAAGAATAAATACAAGTGGTGTTCGTTTTTCTTCTTTTTTTGTCTACATTGCACACACACACACAAGCTTTCTCTCTCAAGGCACACGAAAAATGCGAAACGATGCATAGCACACTGTCCACATTGTCTCATCTTATACCATTTCCCTCCATTGCCTTTTCAGGCTTACAGCTTCCTCCTTATCCTTGGCCCTTTTGCAGCTTCCTTCCTTTCTTCTCCCAACTTTCCTCCAATTCGCTTGCTCCAAAACTCTCCGTTTCTTCTTCCCAGAAGAGCAAAAGGGACCATGAATGAAAACGGCGAACGCTATCACAACACTATTACAATGTAGGCAGACACAGTGTAATACAATTGTATCAAGTATTCCAGCTAAAAAGTGCGGGGTATGCATATGTACTCATGGAGAGAGGGAGAGCTAGTTGTTCAAGAGAATTCATCGGGCAATACATTGGAGAGACTCAAAGTCATAGATTCTGAATGCAAATCGAATTCAAAGAAGACTGACGAGAATAAAGAGTCACTTTGGGACAAGCTCTACATACAATATGTCGGTCATATGAACATTCATTCAAAGGCGCACACACGCACACGTTACCTCTTTCCAATACGATATGTACATATGTGGAAAGCAAAAGGAGACAGAGACGAGTTCTAATAACAGAGGAATAGTATACATACGTAATACGTAATAACAATGACTTGGACTTCCCCAAGATGATATACTTTCTTTATTGAGTAGCCAGCACCATCGCCAAGCATTTCATAGACGTGCTTTGGAGAAACGGCGAAGCGAGAAAAAAGGCGAAGGAAAGCGGTCCTTTTGTTCTTGTTTTAGAGAGAAAGAAGAGAAAAAATGTGAAAGGGAGGACACTTCACATTTTGCATACCCTCAGATGTAGTATCCCCTCCTGCACCATGCACATTCCCAACAAACTTTTTCCCCACTTTTGATGTATATGAGTGGAGTGCATTCATTGTGAACATATACGCTCACAAGGAAATAGTAATATTGTAACAGAACCATATACGTACATATACGAAGGCTATTTTTACCATTCCTGCACAGAGCGTGATAGAAAGTCTGAAAAATCTCACGAAAATATAGTAATGCACCTTTTATATTTGGATGCTGATTATGGGAAAAGAAAGCACGTTTCCCTATAAAGATTCGATATAAGAAAAGTGTGTTGCCCAAGAACAAAAACAAAAGTTTACTTTTACTTCTCCGTGTGTGTGTACCCGTATGTTTCTTGCTCTCGGGTGTATACGTAACTTTTTTTTGAGAATGGAAAGGGAAAATAAGGTAAAAGAGTAAATCCTCCTTTTCGATTCAGGCGAATTCAAAATGCATGAAGGATCAAGTTTACCTACACACACACATTTCAACCTGGAAACATACACGTTCTTCATACATACACGATCAGGAATAAAAAACGAAAAATGGATTTGTTTGAAAAGTTTCCCTTCAAAAAAAACTTTTCATTTATTGAATTATTAATAAAGCTGATCAAATTAATCCTCCAATGTTGACTTGCCGCCTATAAAGGGTGAAAATGTGGGTGATTTTTCTTCTCATGAATGTCGAAATCTGAACTCTTTCCTGCCGTGAGGAATGGCTCCAAGTTGCGAAGCACACCAATGATCAAGAAGTAAATACTCGTGTATCTATCTATGTGGGCCTCAAGTTTCCGACATCCTCCTTCGCTTTGTTTTATAACAGCAGGTGAGAGGAGTCATGATTTTTAGATGACGTAAAAAGGAACTGCCACCATCCCACCATTAAAAGCATCAAGGATGATGAGAGTCCACGTGTAACAACCAACGCGTTTTCATTAATTCTCGGTAGTTTCATTCCGAGAAGATAGCGAAGATGGAGAGAAACTTGTGTGTGTGCATAAAGCCGAGCTCTAGGCGTAATGTATTGTTTTCACTGAAAACATCGTTAATATACTTCATAACACCGTTGGAAAGAGTAGAGTGGAAAGTGAGCGTTGGTTAGATCAAAAGAGTTGAGCGTTGTGGAGTGTATAGATATATAGACAAAGCCTCAGCTACAAAATATGGAGCTGACATGACCATTCCGTGATGTGCGCGTAATGTAAACTAATGTAATCCAATGTGGACCAGCTGGCTAGTCCGTGTAACCACTTGCCCACATAAATACATGTGAAATATAATAAGCTCCCGGTTTCAGGTTGCTCCCAGAGAAAACAATCTTTACCCACCCTTGGCTGTCAGCGTGCACTTCCACTTCCCCACATTGGCGTGGTTCTCCGAAAATTTCGGTGTGCTTCCAAACATCTTTATGTGCTACCTTGCTGTTTTGCCTGTTAGAGAGATACTTGTCTTGCTGAGTTCTCTCAATGTTACGTAGAGGCATATTATACCACACACTTTTGCTCTTCCACACTCCAAACAATACGGGACGTTATTCAGTCCACACTCCCGCTCTTTCCTCTCCAGACGAGTATATTCATTGATCATATTGTAAGTTGGGTGGGATACATGCATAATTAAGTAGCTAAATTATGAGTCCACAAGACCTTGGTTTTCACTTGTGCTGGGGCATGGGCAAGATGAGAGTTACATGAGCTTCGGGTTTTCTATTTCTCTTGTTCCAATACGTGCACACACATGCCGCTACTACTCTTCTTCTTCTTCATCCCACCATGTCTTCCTCATCTTGCACGCTTAAGTGCTTGCTTTCTCTCCCTATATATCTGCTAGGCACTTCGCGTATAGAGTACATTACCTACGCCGTTCAACCTCGTGGAGAAAGTGTTCCCCCTTTCTCTTCCATCATTTTCCAGGAGGAAAATGAGGGAGCGGAGGGAAGGGAGATACTGATTCCATATTGAAAATCATTCACCTTTCTTCTCTCAAACCACAGCTAACTCTTGTATGCACTCTTACTTATTATGCTGCCTCCTGCTCAACTTGAGCTTTTCCTCTATCCATCCGATTATGTATGCATTAGGAAGGAGGAGCGTCAGTTGTTAATAATATTATTACATTTCTCGTGGTAATGAGAGGAAGATCCTTGGAAATATTATTACGAGCGCTCATACACAAACGACTTCTCTCCTTTTGTGTCCGTCATCACCGCAAAAACACAAAACTCGTAGGTGCCCTTTACTTACTTTCATGGTGCAATTCCAGGTATTTATGGCATTTCCTGATAATGTGATAAGTACGATATACATGCCACATGTGATGTGTGTGTAATGTGTAACTTGCTCAATAATTTATGCACGAGACTTATACACACAGACACACACACACACACTGTTCTCATATATTCCCTACTTACGAGTGGAGTATTATTATAGGGGATTTCACTTGTACATTCGTATCTCTCTCTCTAGTTAACCATTATCCGAATGAAAACGTATAGAGAATCCAGGGGAAAAGGAGGTAATCTCGTAAAGACAGACATCTAAATCTTTCTTTCATTTTAGTAAGAAGGTTCTCGTTTCCCCTCTTCTCTCCTCTTTTTTTTCTTCCTCCTTGTGCACACACTCCGAGTTGAAATAGAGCCGGTAAAAAGGTTTACGAATTGAGGTGTATGTGCCGAAGGGTTTATCGAAATATCCTTAGGAAAGGAATACGAAAGGTTTGATACCAGCACCAATAAAATATTCAAATGGCTAATCGATGAGAATCTCTTGGATTTCTAAAAAGCGAAAAACTATACAGAAGAGATAGAGAGAGAGAAAAAGACGTGGTGTCTCCCAAAAAAAACGGCGCCTCATTGAGACTTTGCAATGTGTGTGTGTGTGGAGAACTCCTGGCTCCGGATTCTCATTTCTACTCGAGCAATTCAAGCAGAAAACCTTAAAAGACGAGCCTCCTGCCAATGTACGCGCGCTGCTCCTTTTCATCGAAATTCTTCCATACATTCTCCATCTCCTTCCGAATCTTCTTTTCTTTAAAAAGTTCTTTATTAAGAGTGAGCATACAATTCATATATGCACAAGCGTAGTTCGGATATGTTGAGAAGAAGAGTCCCCAAAAATACCACCTTTCATCGTTCATGTTCAAGTCAAGGGTGTCGGATCCTTTCCCGTACGCATTTGGCTGTACTATACTCGAACATGGCAGGAAAGTCCTTTTTAGTCCTTACCTCTTACCAACTATATTATCGTCATATTAAATGCATGAAAACTTTATACACATTCATAAAAAAACTAGTCAATGATTCCATGTAAAATGGTGAATTGGCTGGTTTGTGTTTGGCTGCCGTGTGACGCTAATATATACCAACCACCACCACTACTACTGTATATGTATGTGTACGACCACAGAAAGTTGTGTGACTTTCGACGTTTTGTTATATACTCTCTTGAATACATAGGAATTTCACACTTGCTCAAGCAGCTTAATTTCTCAGATTCATAAAGTTTCCCTTCTTTTCTCCCTTCTCCCATTTTCCTCTCGAGAAAGACTCATTCTCGTAAAGTTTGCGCTTTCCCAAGCAGTCTACAAAGTAGAACCATGAACTTTACATAATTTCCAATGACTAACAACTTCATTGGGAATGAGCGGTGAATAGTTAGGCGTCGAGCGCGCTGATGAAGTAGGTAATATTTTGTGGGCAACCGAGAAGTGAGGGAGGTCGTTATTTACCTGACCGTATACCACAAAAAAAAGATTTATTTGTACACAAGGAAAGAAGACAAATTTCCCATCTCCAGGTTAAATAATACGACAAATGTTGAAGGATTGAGACACGTAGCACGTGGATCTCCTCTCACTCTCTCTCTCTCTCATACACACAGTGAGAGAGAAGGGGAATACCACAGTAATCCGTTCTACTTTTCATTTCGTAGAGTTGCTTTTCAAGTGAAAAATGATTTGGGTCTGACTTGTGAATTGTTTATTATAGAATTCAATGCCCGTCTAGGTGAAACAAAAGCAATCAAAACAATTATAGAAGCCTTTGCCAACACATTTTCTCCCTTCCCTTGGGGATAATATTGCATCCTAGCTTTCGATCGTATAGCAGATATACACGCAACCTGAGACTACTACAAATGAACAAAAAAGCGAAAAGATTACCTATAAGCAGCAGAAAGAATAAACTTTTCACGTGGACAGGGTAAACACAGGGATATAATACATACACAACATAGGAAAGAAGAAAAAACGAATTCTCTCTCTCTCTCTCTCATACCACCGCTTTCATGCTCGTTGAGAGAGAAAAGCGTGAATTCAATGAGATTTTACCATCCGTTCCATTCCCCTAATGTGAAGCAAGGCTACAAAACCTGAACCTTTATATATGGTCGCTGCCACCTCTATACACAACTCTTGCCAGAGGTTTCCCTCTGTCGATGTAAACGTGCGCACAGACAAAACTTATATATGTCCTACTTCCTCGCTAGAAATGCAAGAACTTTACTTTCTCATCCAACTTTTTTTTCTCTCAGCTTTATTTCAGCTTCCCCTCTCCAAACTGTGACTTGCTGGTTCTCAGGATAAAAGAATAAGAAAAAAAACTTCTCGTCTAATAAAACGGTACACACACACACCTATATTGCTATTTCAGCTTAACCAAAACTACAGATTGAAATCTAACCTTAAAGGCGTGCTTTAAGAAACGAGCATCCTCACTCAGCCAGCACACATAAGGAGAAAGGGAGGTGAGAGTGAGGCAACGGTTGTGGGAAATTAGGAGCATTGAAGAAAATTGGCATTGGAATGTTAGACCTTCACATACATCCATATAACTCTTAACGTACACACAACAACTCAACATAAGACATCCACGTGGAACAAACATTTCACCCAATTTTCCGTCAACTGAGGTGTCAAATAAATACACTTTGGATTGGAAAAAATTGGAATTGCGTTGTGTACAAACAATCATAACTGAATGAAGGCAGCCGAAAGAGAGCCCAGCTTAATAACGTCTTCAAATGTCACAGTAATACGGTCTGATTAGGTGGCATCCATTGCGTTATGAAGCTATCTTCTTCACCATGTCCGTATTTCTTATTAGAGTTGACTTAATGACTCGCGCGTGAAGCTTTCACTGAAATTAAATAGTATCAAAGATTGCTTTTTCAGCTCTTCGCGTACACTGGATGCTTCGAGTAGAGGAACCATATGTATGCACTTTTCTGTACATTGCCACGCCAGTATAAACTCCATCATCCCGTCAGGAAAAGTTTATTCCAGACAGTAACAGGGAAAGAGTACAAGGGCAATTTGCCACTTGTACCTCTGCCAGTGTAACTATTTTCAGTTTCAGATTGTGCATAGTTAGTCCTGGGAATGCACGCCACGATTCCATAAATATGTAGAAAAGGAGAAAGTATGGAGGAACGTTTAATTTGCATTTCATTGCGTTTAGCCGGGAACACGAGAGAAGGGAAACGAAGTCAATACTGGCTTCTCTTCTCTACGGAGAAGAAGAGGCAAAAACGAGTAGGTATATATATGTACGTGGGTGTACGTATTAAGTAAGCTGTGAAATCATAGTCTAAACTCTAAAGCCTCGCCTAAAGAGGAGAACCGTGTGCTCAACATGGTTTTCCCTTTCCCTCTCACAAGGGAAAAACAGGAAAAGGATTTTGCATTTGAAATGCAAGTTTAAATTAGCGATTTCCTTTCTCCATTCTCTCCGACAACGTAATAACTACGGAGCTAGATAACAGTTTCAGGAAGCTTAAATGTCACTGGGAAAGACTGGGATGTTGTGCTCATGGATATGTTAAATGATACACAGTGCATTCATAAAATGTACAAATGAGTATGTTTGTCATTTGATAGGGCTACAGTGTTTATAAACCGTACAGTGGGAACATGATCCTTAAGTTTTTGTGTATATATACACTTCAAGCAAGACCATTCTTTTTCCACTTTTCCCTCGTCCCTGCATATTTACAAATACTGAAATGCATATTTGTAAAGCTACACCGACAGACAATTCTATGGATGATGATGACCTGTTTTAATGAAAATGTGCCCGTAGCACAGGGCCGAGGAGAGATTCAAGAAGAGCGAAAATGTGTTTTCTCTCTCTCTGTATATTTGTAGGCACAATAATATCGCAGTCCTTCTTTTCACATTCTATTTTCCATACATCTTTCAACCGGGAGCGTTCTCCAGAGAGGAAATCACACAGAAATTGGGACCTTGTTGACTGAAGCGCGACACCATTAGAGACCCTAAACTGCTGTTACTTTTCTCTTTTTCTCTCTAATTCCGCAAGCATCAGCAGGCAAATAATGTTCATTTCCCTTCCCCTTACGAACTGACAACGAGAGTTTATATTGCAGGTGATGCAATAATGAGTAAACGATTACTCGCTCCACAACTCACAATTGAATGAGATTTTCACTCCGCACAGCTCTCAAGTAGAATTCCTATATAAAAGGCACCTAATACAGAGTTGCATATGGAGGCACGCCATATGCGTAACGCTCCATCTTCCTACGGAAATACAAGTCGTAGCCACTTTATTGTTGCAATCCTCTTTGGATGATGATGATGATGATACTTATAAGCTTTTTGGACCGTACATCCTTAATAACACTAGGGATGGATGCTTGAGTTGGGGAAAGCAATGCAAAAAAACCAAGAGACTCGTATTACGCGAAGAGCAAAGTGAACACCGCCAATGAAAGGGAATATTGACACTCAACAGAGGATTTTATTAATTCAACCTTACTGAAATTGGCATGTGAGACCCATAAACACGAAGAATATTACCCAATTAAAACGAGAAGCTTTTATGTTAACGTAAAACCTAATATGCTCTATCCTTCATGGGCCAACACCAACCAAACAGCTCATCCATGCAATGATTTACACATGTATTCCGCAGACGAGCATGATCATGATCGTATTATCCTCCGCGCTGTTATTGTATTAGCTTCTCTAACCAGATAAAGTCGTGTTCGCTTTTTTTTTCTGCTGCTACACCATCACCATCGTCATCATGATCATCTTCATAATAGCAGCCCGTGTAATTCCCATTGAGTGATTGAGGAAGTCAATAAAAAGAGCGAGAAAAGCCACCGACTCGCCCAAAAGAGCAAGCCACTATTGCACCAAATGGATACTTTACATGGCTAATATGGCAAAACCACAGAAATCTGTTGGTAACAAATGTCTCGCTTCCGCGCAACCCAGAGGGATTTCCGATTCCTAAAATACTATGGTACATGCATATAATAACACACATAACTACAATAGTCTCACACAACAAAAGAAAGTGATATATACATATATTCCGATTCACCCAGAAACCAAATGCAATGAAATGCGAAGTGAATGGAAATCTTTTTCAAGGGCTACTTGAAAT
The DNA here is from genome assembly GCA_034687055.1 of Heteromurus nitidus. Lineage (NCBI taxonomy): Eukaryota > Metazoa > Arthropoda > Collembola > Entomobryomorpha > Entomobryidae > Heteromurus > Heteromurus nitidus. The sequence continues at coordinate 39,310 of JAQFZW010000252.1, read as the reverse complement.
TCGTTTCGTGGGAGGGGAATATGCTATCAAAAGTCGTGGAGCAAATATAAACTTCAATGATCTCGTCTCAGCCTCGGCTCTCGAAGTTCTGTTATCATCCTCCAGGAACATTCCTTGTTTTTTCTCTCTGTATTTTCTTTCACCACCTCTCTCTCTCGACTATCTCTTTTTTCAAGGGAAAGATTGTGTCGTGGTGGGGTTTGGGAAAAGTCAACCATGAGGATCAATTCGTACATGGTTAGGTGGTTGCTTGCTTACCAGAACAAAACATATGATTTGAAGGAGAAAACATGATATGCAGAACGAAAGAAGGGCAACCCAACACGGATATATATCTGATGACACTTTTTTCACGGTCAGCGGGGTCTTGGAGTGTGTGTACGTGGTATGTCCTCATAATGCATGTGTACAATAATGAAATGATACATGTGGAGTACATGGTTGGTGGCATTTTACGCAAGTACCATGGATCGAGTAACATACGACATACGATAAGCCTTGCAAATATATAGACCTTATTCCTTCTGATTTTTTTCCTCTATGTCGTCATGCAAGCCCCCTTATATTATTCCAGTACGGCTATACACGCGTACTTATGCACAGGGAGGAGAAGCCGCACACCCGCCGATGAAAAAGTTATTCCATCTATTATTTCTAAATGTATCAATTCAATTCCTGAACAAGTATGCGGGAATGGATGGGTGTATGGGAAACGTGGGAATGTGGACACGAAATGAAGAAACTCAAGAAAAATGTCATCGCGGAAAGTTATAATAGGTCTTATAGGAAACTTTCACCCTTTTTCCTTGAGAGAGAGAGAAAAAATAGAAAGACATCAAATATCCTTTAGATGAGTTTAGTGGCAATATCCGTATAAAATAGAAGAGCAGTGAAAATGACGACCCCCACATGAGCCATTATGCATGGGGCATATGTAGCGTGGTCTTTCGTACTGTGATTGAGGGCAACGAGATTTGCATTAGTTTGCCAATTTATTCTGAGCTCTTCCTCTTCTCTTCTCCTCCTCTTTTAGGTTAATATGGAAGTACGTGTGTCCTTCGCTGAGCTTCACGAGAGAGAGAGAGAGAGTGAGAAAAAGAGAGAAGAGGAAACAGCTATCCGTTTCCATTGACTGAATGGGCATGCATAAACCTAATTCTCTTTCTTGTTCCCTCTCTTTCTCTCCTCTCTCTCCTTGCATTATTTCAGCTGTTCATTTTTTATGCATGCATTCTTTAACTTTGCTCCCTTATGCAAATACAAAGCAAGAAAAGTAGTTTATTGCAGTAAGCATTTATACATAATCCATGTCATGCGTTTATGAAGTACCTATATGCCCCACGACGGGCCCGTAAGTTACTACGAGTGTATGCAACTTCCACACACACTAAACTTTCACTGAGAGAAAACGTCATCATATTAATTTTCTATCTAGCACCGTTTGGTCGATTTCACCGGTGTACAAGAGTACAAGGCTATATATGTGCCTCTGAATTACGCACATATCCCTTACATTTACACGTCTGAGAAACAACAAATGAGTAAAAGAACTATGCAAGCAACTCGTTTGTTTGCTAGAGAGAGAGACTCTAACTATGCATGTCTTCCCAACCCCGGCCAAAGTTGGGTAAAAGCACTGTCAGCGGATAATAAGACAGCTTACAGCTACTCATCCTGTTCTCAAAGTGTGTAATGGGAGAGGAAGAATGAGTGAATGAGAGAAAAGACAGGAAGCTGTCTTTGAGCCTTTGTCTGTCTAGATAATTGGTACAAAAGAGCCTGTTACATAAAGGGCACGAGGCATGGACAAGAAAATCAGAGTTTTCCTATCACTTTTTTCCTATATGCTGCCTCCTGTGACAAAAAAAATCTCAGTTTTTTTTTGCATACGCTTGAATATGTTACCTTCAATAGTACTTGACTTGACTTTATTCGTAGAAGGCTTGAACATGTAAAGGAATCTATCACTCTTGTTGGTAAATCTGACAAGGACATAAGGAAAAAGGTATATAAAACTTGTGTCAGTATTGGACGCATGTATTTACTCACATGACACCTTTCTTCTTCTTTCTCTTCCCTTCCCATGATACTCTTAACCTGTAACAATCAGCGTGGTGAAAGATCGACGGCAAAAGAAAAGCAAGCGAGTGTCTCAAGTTATCCTTGAGTAGGTCTGAATGCCTGGAACCTACTGAACGTTGTTGATACCACCACATCATTTGACGTAGGTTACATTTTACCTCTTCACTTCTGTACGCATACAAACCGGGAACAAAAGTAAAGGTTTGTGGATCTTAAAGTCAAAGTTTGCTTTCATTTTTAGACCTACAACAAGAAAACATATATTTTCTCTATTATTCCGATCTATTCCAAAAGACGGAGAAATGAGAGGCAACAATTGGATCCCTTACCCACAACCAAAAACTACTTCAAAATAAGACTTGACACGAACGAAACTGTCTACTTAAGCTTACTTCAGCTTGTGAGTCTCCCTTAAAACAACTGTCAATTTGAAGGGAATCGACGCCGTCCCATAAACAAAATGTGTGCCACATGCTTTCTAAATCTCATAGATATTCTGATTCGTCAAATGTTAAATATACGTTGAAAATAGTATATAATAAATAAATAGTTGTAAGAGTAATTTATTGTTTCTCACCCGCCGTAGAAATGTGCATTGATCCTACTTTCTTCTTGGCTTTCCCTATTTTGACTGAATTTCTTCGGACACGGTTTTCACATTAAAAATATGGAATTGAATCACATGGTACGCAGAAGACGAAGAAGATGAATGGATCTGCGTTGATGTCTTTATTATTATTTTATTCTTCTACGCAATTGAGTAGTTGCTCGGTTGTGAGATCTTTTCTCGGTCCGGTCACTTTGTCTCCTCCTTATTCACTTGATTACTTACAGTCAGTAATTTTTCCACAATGACGCTATACGTTGAGTGATTGTTTTCGTGAATTACTTTCTTTTTTTCCTTCAATAAAACTCCTAAAAGTTACTTGTACTCTCTGAAGTTGTTGTCGTTATTTAAACGGAATAGATTGAAAAAATAAGTTTGATTGCAGTGTTTTCCAGGTACAATGTAGCTGAGAGAGAGTGGTGACAACAAACTCAACTTCCTTTTCCAGTCTACATAAAATAATTTTTTTCTTCCTAAAAGTTTATAAAAACCTTCTGCTCGTCTCTTCGAAAGAAATTGATCAAGTACAAAGTACAATTTCCTTCTGTTTTTTTTGTCTTTTATATTCGTTTAAATGGGTATTACTCCAGAGTTATGTTCGTGCCTCACTCATATAGTCGTTCTCAATTTTTTTCTCTTGCGAATGTGACGGAATGTTGTGCAAAACTGATTGTTTCTTCTCCTCTGTAATTACAACGTGTTTCCGTATTAATAACTGATTGACAACTACAAGCTCTCCCGTTGAACTACAGCTTGTCATTCGAGTCTACTACTCAGCTTGACACCGATGCTAATGATAAAAGGAAGGATTTCGTGGTTTTCAGAGCCAAGCCTCACTCACTATATCAAAGGGATATTAATAAGTGAGAGGAGAGAGAGAGAGCCTATATCGTCGATGACAAGAGGAAGTGAGAGAGTGAGCGAGAGAACGTAGCGCGAGAACAGAGAGTGAAAGAGAGAGCACGACCAGCTCGCGTCAGGAGTAGGTCAGTTCTGAAAGAGAAAGGGAGAGGAGACATTCAGTACTAAGAGACGAGCTTCACTTCTTCACCACACGACTGTGGGAGAAAGAAGACAAGAATAAAAGTGAAACAGAGAAAATATGTGTGTATTTACATACACGAGAGAGGAGAGAGAGACAGGCTTTCTTTTTGGAAGTGTCTCATGTGTGTGTGTGCAGCTTGTGTGTATGTGCGCCTTTGCTTCCCTGCACTTCTTGGCGTTCTGGTCGTTTGCTGGCCTGGTCTGGTCGCTTGATTCCTTCTTCCTCTCACACACATGCACGAAAAGAAGGAGGATATACAATAGTGGCTTTAAAACTGCGAGGAGCAACGTGCATCTGAGAAGAGCACGGGGTGGAATGAGGAGAGCCAACTTTGTAGAGAGGAGAAAGTACAAGGGAACATATATACAACTTTTCTTTTCTCCGGGTGAACTTTGTTTGAGAAGACGATGAAGAGAGTAAAACACTAGCTGGCTTTTCATCCCAGTCGACTCCGTCCTCTCTCCTCGTTATATACGCCACTTGTGTGTATACGTTGGATACAGAGAGTCTGTGTGTACACAATGCACACACTCACACTTTTCACGGTATCAAAAACCTTGGTGTACTCTATACTCCCCTTTCATTATTGCACCAGCCTTTTCCTCCTTTTGTACAACACGAGTTACATATGATAGCAGGGCAGGGTACACATGAGCTTAGCCCGAGTTGCATATTATCTCTCTCCACATTTTGGGGAAATGTAAAACCATGTGAATATATGAGAAACTGAATGAGTATCTGAGAAAGGCCGTGTGTGTGTGCCATTCGATGAAATGTCTACGGCCACTGTGAGACCGATACCCCCTCTCACTGTACGTACATATAATATAATATGAACAATATTAGGAAAAAGAAATAAGTACGGAGAGCATGTGCGAGTGTGCACAAGACCAGACCAGCTGAAAGTTTTCTTTCCAACACAAACCCACTAAAAACTACTTTCCATTTATTCCATATCCCTTTTTACTACGAGTCAGATTGAAACAGCTTTCCACTTCCTCTCCCTTACTCTCATCAAACGCACAAAGCCATAGTAAACATGTACGAGTTTGCTTTCTCTATTCCTATACTTGTGTGCCCCGACGGAAAATGCATGTATCTACATGTGCTGGAGAAGCTCTCGCTGTAGTTGATGTCTTTCCAAGCTTTCATTGCATTGCTCTCTCTCTCTCTCAGTGGATATTACAAGAGTACATGTTCCATTGAAGTTGGAATTTTAGGAAGCTAGCAAAAAACGGCCAGGGGACGGGGAGCTCCTCTCGCATGTGCTTCTCCTTCCAGAAAAAAAATCATGTTTTTATCCCTTGCGTTAGGCCAAGTGTACCAAGAAATATACAACTTTCTGGAAAACTCACATGGATACACATTCATCCAATACTGGTCACAGTCACAAGGATAAAATGAGCGCCGGCGCTTGCTTTTTCGTTCTCCACTTTCAGACGCTTTCCTTCCTGAAACTCGTAAGTGCACTTCGTACGAAGCACACACACACAACTTTTGGACGTTTTTAAATTCGCTGGGATTTCTCTCCTCTTCTACTTTTCATGGCAATGAAACATCTTCCTCCACACAGAGCGCTAGAGAACAGGCCAAGTTGAGCATGTCTGCTTTAGAAAAAGAAGTGACTTTGCCTCTCCATATGTACAAGTGCTTAAACTTTATATATATATATGCTTGTGTGCACTGTGCACAGTCACCAATAAAGGATTTGTAGCTGTATACATATAGCGTGGACCATGTGGCACTGAAGTTGGAACGGTTTCGTTATAAATGGATGGTGGAATGAATAGTTGTCACTCTCTGTTATTCTTCCCCTCGTGTACCTAGTGAACCTTCCTCACTGGAACGTAGACACATCCTCTCCTGATGGAACTTCTCATGGTCAGTTGTTATTACGGAAGTGTATGAATACCTAACTGACCATGTGATTTCTAGTGCATATCATGAAGGAATGCACATATTTTTCTTCACTCGTATAGATATTTTAGAGAGATACTATATCTGTAGATTGTTGATTCTCATTCGAAAATTTATAGTCTGACTATAAGAACTACCTTTTGTATATCTTCACATTTTCCAGAATTATATGCGTGCATTAACTTTCACATTAATCAATCAATACTTCAATGAACATGTTCATATTCATAATCATTTACATAGCTAACATCATACCTAAAAAAAGTAAAATATGATTGCACATGTACTACATATTCCTCCTATTTCATAATTCATAGTGCAACATGAAATAAGTTAATGCATGAAGTGTATCACCGCGGATAAAAAAAACTTTTTTTTTCTTCCTCTTTTTTATTTCGAGAGGAGAGGAAACCGAGTTTCACTGAGACATACATTATGCATTGTTTTCACTCCTCTCTTCCATCCCATCTTCCTCTTTTTACTCTCGCGTATTTTTCCTATTTGAAGAAATAAAAAATGGAAAAGTAACACAAGTCGTAGGAGACACACGTACATATTTTGCCAGTTTTTTTGTAGCATTATTATGTGCCGTTAGTGCGAGTAAAAATGTAAATAGCAAAAACAGGATTATGATAGTAGCCTTCTCGGAATGAGTGTAGTACACACTCATATTTTTTATTATATGAGAGCAAAACAAGAGGAAAAGTCATATTCTCATTACACATGCATAAAATTGTCTACAAAAACGTAGAGAGAGAAAGAGAGAAAAGGAAAAAATAAAAAAAAGTCGTCGACACACTCATTCACTGATGCATATGCATAGCATTTTGCATGTACATTGTACTATTTTCATTTGGGTAGAAGACACTTGCGCCCACATGAGTAAGCATGCATAAAAACTGTGCTGAGAGACACAAAAATATTTCATCTGACTTTCTCCGCTTTTCTACCCCCTTCTCATGTTATCATTGTCATATTATTATGTTACGGCTTGGAATGTAGCTTGTAATTCACTTTCACTTAAACGGTTGCTGCCTCGTGTCGCTCCTCTCAAAATGATTAAGAGGAACTGACAAAAATAGAAAATCGCAAAACTGAACAGAATTGAATTCAAGTCAACACCTCTGTACGATGCATGAAAAACTACACAAATGATGTTTGATTGCTTTGAAAATTGGTCACTTCCGTTCTCAACGTATGATCGACTCCTACGCGCAAATATATACGCACAAGCAGGTATCAAGTGTGGGCTGATTCAATATCTTTGAACCCTCCCACTCGCTTTGCTGAAATCAAATTTCCATTCCTGGATTCGATTTTCACGTCAATTGACAAGATATTGGTTTACTAACGCTTATAGCACCCTGCTTGCAAACTGCAAAGAAATTGTTCCCCAGTAGACATTCACAAAGCTTATCTTCCTCAAATATGCGTAGTTGTGTACGTAGTATACCCAATCGTGTTTACTTTTTTCTATTAACGGTCTACAATTAAATAAGTTCGCAGAAAATGTTTGGGTAATGAGATTAGGGAAAGCCCAAGTCCTATTGCCAGCATATATCGAAGAAGGTTTAATATCAGGTCGTGACAACTGAAGAGGATGTTAGACCGTCAACTGCATACTTTTGGGTTGGCTTATTTTTTGACAAAAATTTCTCAACGTTTTTTGTGATAATAATGTAACGTGATGTAATGTGATGTAATGAAATGTAATGTAATATATAGAGGAAGACGAGTGGCTCACACAAATTTTTTCCTAGACTCTCTGCCAGCTGTAATAATCGCGTACATATACTCTTGTGAGAAAGCAGAAAAGAAAGTCACCGACATTTCCATAGACGTTGTCTCCATTTTAAAACTAAAATCTTTTCCATGGAGGGTGGACGACAACTGCTATCCACTCCACGAGTGTGTGCACGCTCACTTCTAGCCTTTTAAGGTAGGGACAGGGGACCCCCATAGTAATATATGCTATAGGAGAGGATGATCAACTAAATAAGTAGTTCAGTGTAATAAATTCAAGGCTAGCTTCAAGCAGCAACAACACAAACAGTATATGTACATTATACAAAAAAAGCTTACTCACTTCTCCGTAAAAGAGTGCACAATTTTTTCCTCGGTTGCTCACTCTTTATTTCGGAGGGTGCCTGATATCACGATAAGTTCAAGTGAAGTGAGTAAAAAACTGAATGTACGTATTTACATCAGCCGGCTCGACTTAAAGTCAGTTTCTTATTCTCCCTGCCTCCAATTACATTGTGTACTACATTTTAGACTAGTAATCATATAATAGGACACGCAAAAGCATTATGAAATGTTATGATGGGACTGCTTCTTCTTTACTCGCCATTTTTTCAGATTTTGGAACTTTTCCTTCTGGCTACTGCTCATATGATATGTGCATAGATCCATATATCATATTTTTCACATGGAAGCTTCAACTTTTTTTATTCTTCGTCTAGCCCACTCTTTACTCAAAAACGATATAAAAACAACGAGTTTTGGCCCTTGCCAAGAAGCAATAATGCAATACTAACAAATCCTCTCTTCTCTCTCTCTCTCTCTCGTGGGTGCGGGGAAAGAGGAGACATGCATGTTATATATGTGCATACGTGCATAAGTTGAAGACGATACCTTATGATGAAACTTGTCTAGATCCTTCCATTTCCATTCTTATCACTTTATAGGAATAACATATGATGATATAGAGTTCGATGTATGCCATGCATACGAGGTAGGTATAGCTGTTTTTGAGTTGATGGACTTACATATTCGCCTTCCAGCATATCTTTAGTATTACCTCCATTTGCTCGCTTTCAATCTTCTATCCACTCAAATTTGAAATTACTTTCTCTTGGCTGAAGTTAAAGAAATATATATCGGTCTGAGCTCAGACTCTCGTAGATTTTCTCCCTGGAAGGAGGAAGGAGTACTATACAGAAGGTTGAATTGAATACTGGTGCATTAGAGTTATGGTAAATTGTAAAACACAAAATATATCTATAAGAATGTATATCATCCATGGTCTAGTAAAAAAATCAGCTATTTAAGTATGCATGTGAGACTGCCAGATAGTCGAAATGTTGCATGTTTGTTCAAAGATTGAAATCATATGACAGTTTGAATGCTAAAACCGTTTCGAAATAAATTTTCCTTCTGGAGTCAGAGAAATGGAATTGATCCGTCTGTGAGAGGAAGATTTAATATTACATATTCCATCACCTCGCGCATACATTTAATACGTATTTTGTTTTCCTTCCGTGCACCCACTTTACAAATATGCTTCCTCTAAATTGCACCCCATGTTCTTGATTTGTTGCACAGGAAAGCCTACTTGATTGAGTAGACCTTCTCTCAATTATCAACTCTTCTCCGTTCAATTTCATAGCACATGTTTCTATTTGCATATCAACAACGTGAGCAAAAAATACCGAAATTTCATTAGTCTTGTTTTTTCTGAACACGTACGTATAATATACCCCCTTGAAAATTGAGAAACGTCAGTCAATTTCATTACAATACCGTGAACAAGTTTCACTTTGGCAGAAGAAAACAACAACAACAACAATAACACTACAAAACCTTTGCATAGAGCATTTCACAGGAAGTTTTATCATAATTACATCCAATATGAAGTTCAAATAACACTTCCCTCCCTCTGGATATCATACTGTATTAATTCCAGCCACATTCAATTTATTAGCGCTCAAGCTACGAGCGGAAATACAAGCAGTCCGAAAGTGACTAAGGAAAGGGAGCAGTTTTGACAAAACCGGAAATGGAATGTTTGCTGCAAAGCTGCCATACATTTGGTTTGGTTTACATTATTCCTTGAAACTATATATGCTCACGCTTTTCGTTATTATATCATACAGCCAATTACACGAGAAGAATCAAAACTAGCAAAGAGAAAGCAGAAGGAAAAGCAGAGAGGAAGCTTTTGTGTAAACGTGCAGAAGTTCACGGACCCACCAGCAGCTGATTCATGTGCTTTCATTAGAATACCAATCTTTCAAACTTTCCCTTCTCACCTGAGGAGTCCAAAAATAAAATGGGAATGGAAATGCTATGTGAAACTTCTTTTTTTTCCTTCTCCATCCTAGTTTCCTCGTTTTCTGCCCTTCCCCTTCAGAGAGCATTGCATTCAGCAGCATTGTGAAGTGAATGGATGGGTACATAGAGGGAGAATAATTATAGTACTCAGATATCAGAAAATTATGGGAATGTGAAGACCAAGCTAAACTGGAGGTGACGCGTTGAATGTGCCATTCTTCCCTCCTATTATATTGCTCAGCCAAATTTTAAATGCCAGATTTATGGCAATAAATCCCTCACTTAACTACCTTTTATGTACAACGGAAATGAGGTGGAATCCCCATCTCTCCTCTCTCGCACGATACACTGACACATATACATTACTTACTACAATTATGTATGTGCTCTCTATGTTCCGGGTTCTTATATATTTTACGGTATATAGGATCGCTATGAAGGACAACTCGCACATTCCCTCACGATCCCAATGAGAATGTGTGTACATAGAAGGTATATTAAGAAATGCCAGCAGCAGCAAGTGGATTCTGCTGAACAAAAAAAATTCTTCTTCTTCTATCAGAAACAGTTCTCACGTTCCTTCCGACATTCATATATGCCTATCTACACTGTACATGTACACCGACATTGCTCTTACTTGTCGCGAACTGGCAGAAAGAAAGAACGAGAGGAAGAGAAGGAATGTACATTTGTCCACGTAGCAGAGTTATAGTGTTTCATACAAAAGCTGAAGGGATATACGAAAATACTCATATGCCCAAAATAGGGGGAAAAGAAAGTAGCAAGCACTCATTGATGCTCATATTTTCTCCTTCATTTCATTGCAACTACTTCTCACAACATAGTTTAGTGTGTAGGGATATTTATTCAGGGTTTTATGAGACAGTTCTCGAGCAGTATGCCATCATGCCGCCTTACTGCTCATTAAATTAAGCTCCTGTCATCCCCGAGACAATGTTTTATGTTACCTTACAATATTAGGAAAAGTTTGTCTTGTGGCATTATTACCTTCTTCACCGGCGTTTGAGCAACTAGCAAACGAAGCAAAACCATCTTTTCCTCCATATGAAAGCAGTTTACTCCGAGAGAAGATATGTTCTTTTTAGAATAGCACTACTAAATGCTTTTAAGCATGAGAGAAAGGTCGTTTCTATGTTCAGACATATTTTTGTGCACTAACGTCCTATCTTTAAGATACATATGCATGAATTAATTGTGACATTGTACTCGTACTTGGTATGCATTACGAATAGATTTTTTTTGCAAATAAGGAGTCCTACCTTAAATATGGTGTACATAAGTATGCGAGAGGATATTATACCTGATCGTAGTCCTTCTAATTTTGTAAGAGAAAACTATTAGTGTGTAACATTCCATTACGCTCGTCTATTTGACGAAGGGAAATGTACATTCATGTGATATAATGCAATTGGTTGGTAGTTATATTCGTGTAGTTAGAAGTTAGAGTTGTCTCATTATAGCCATTTGCTTGTGCTCCCTTTCTTTACCTTCCATTCGTTTAACAAGTCACATCTTTTTACTAGTATATGTAACACTGCTTTAACCTCTGTTGTTCATGATGATGACTGTGATGACGGTGAAAGTATTACTTTTACACACTTACAAGTGCTGTAAGTCTGCAGGAGTGCAATCGCGAATGGATGGATGTTGATGATTATAAGTGTAAGTTGCACACATTCATTGAAAGAGTTGAAGAAAGAAATGGGAAACCGTCTTGTTCTATTCGAGGGCCATTTCCTGGGAAAAATAAATTGTTCGGAGATCGAGCCAGAAAAATATATAAAAAAAATTACACTCGCAAGTTCTATACTAAAGGCAATTTCTGTAGTGAGAAAAGCTGAGACCCTTTCCACATATGGAGAAATGCACTTTATACCGCGAGACGGAATAAGAGGAAAACGGAAGCAAGCCTATTTGAAGATAGGAGAGATTGCGATAGAGAAGCAAAGGAGGAAGGGAAAGATTTTCACAATTTTTAATTAAATCAATTAGACCGTTGGGGGAAAGGTTCTTGTGCTGCTTCGGAGAAAGAAAGATGTGCTTCTGGTGGGAGATGAATCTTAGACTTTTCCTCGTTAATAGGGCCCATTCGTGCCTCTGCTTCTTGTCGGTATGCATATAGTGTGCCTATCTGCTCTCATGCATGCATGTCCTCAACTTGACTAGGCTCACGCTCCTCTTTGATAATAAAAATGCTTTTTCTCTCTGCAAAAACTTACGTACGTATGCATAGATGCAGACGGAAATCCAATTCGTTTTTCTTGTTATATTACAAACGTGTGTGGTATGACGCAATAATGTCCCAGAATCTAATGATGATGGTTGGAAGTACATGGGTGAGGATATGATGCTCCCTCTCTTCCTTCTTTATGTCCCTATTTTAGTAGTATTTTTTCGCTAAAGAGACTTGAGGACAGATTATAACAAAGGTGAACATCACAAAGGACAGGGAGAGAGTGAGAGAGAGAGAGGGAGAATGTCCATTTTAAGGTTCTTTACCATGCATGGTTGTAAACTCTCGACTATCTATACGTATACCCATAAGCTCCAGTTCCATTTTCCATTTTGTATTCTGACCGGGCACTTCAGCTACTTTTTGGTAGAGATAAGACGAATTGATGGTTTTAGAAATTGACTAGAATCTCATTATTACAGTTCTCTTTCCTTTTCATTGCCCTCTCCCTCGTTCTCTCTTCGAAATTAAACGCGAGTACCATCCACATCCACACAATCAAATGGACAGAGCAGGCATATCTCCCTGAATTGCTCACGATGCAGGGCGTGCGGTGCCCTTTACACTCATCAACTGACAATACTGACTTGTGAGAATGACTACTACCGAGATAGCTGGTGCATGGAAGTTACACTCCCGCATAAATGATAAAACTGTGAATGAAGTTTTCCCCTACTTCTCAACATATCCTTCAGGGCTTCGTTGCACACTTTATCATGTTCACAGGAAACTCTTGCCTTTTTTACACATTTTCAATTGATACAAATATCTTTTGCACTATATAAAAAATGTACATCGCAACTGTGTACATTTCTTTTGCATCTTTTCCTTATTGTTACTTTCACTTCGATGTTTAAACATACAAGGAAAAAATATAACGCACTTTACAAAATTCTACGTACTATATTTCCCATCTCAAAAAGTGTGCATTAAACCCGCGACGAAGAGAGATAGACGATGAGAGCGTTTTTGGTTTCAATTCTAATCTCATCAGAGATGGTATTAACGAATGGCCGACATTCCTATGCACTACGTACCATTCAATGGTTAGTCGTGCATGGCATCATCAAAATATACTCTTTCATTTCCTATTTGGCGCAGTACAAACTTTCGAATTGGCAATAGCCTTCAAGTGGAACGACAACAGGAGAAAGACAATAATGTTATAAAGAGTTTCTCCACGAAGATGTATGAGCAAGATTCTCGTTTTCATTTAAAGAAAATTTAATATGCTTTGATAGTATTTTTGGGCTATTTTAAACCATCCCCACACATAGAGAGTCAGGAGCAAAGGTTGGCTCTGGCTCGCCCTTACTGCCATTCTCTCTGCTGGTAATAAGTAGCGCTAATGGAAAATGTGTCTAATTTTCCTCTTCACGTTTAGCATGGATCACACAGTGTGTGTGTGTGTGTGTGAAAAGACCACGCAAATAATGAATCCATAGTTGCCCTTTTCAGTGTGTTAATTCGAAAGTTAGAGAGCATGAAAAACGTTATCTACTCTCCCTCTTATCTCGAATCACACGAAGAGGGAGTGGAACCAGAGCTTGAACTCAAAAAAGACCTTCAATCTTCCATCCTCGCAACTTTCATATTTCCAGCAGCAGCAGTACTACTCCTTCCACGAATTATCTCCCACTGAATGATCACTGATACGTGTGAAATGGCTCCCTCCCAGCGAAATGGAAGGGTTCAGTCAAGTCAACCTTGCATTGACTTTTCATTCTCATCGAAGGATCCTTATCATTATAGATGTGTGGTCTTTCATAGAGTTTAGCCATTTCGTGATGACCAATGTTTATTTATGAGTCGAGTCGAGAGTTTTAGTGCATCTTTTCATTATTTGACGAGAATTGGGAGTGCTCTTTTACGTGAATATACATAGGGACATATATGGTTAGATATGTTGGTGAAAGTAAATCGAGTGACAACCCAAGTTTCTAATCGTTGTTGGAAAGTCCTATTTCCCTAAAATTATGAGCACAGCTTGGAACTGGAGCTAGAAAGAAAAGAAAAAGAAGGCGAAATATATGCAAACATAATAATAGGAATATCGATCATACATGATGTGATGATGTTGGCTACTAACTACCGGTAATGGATATGCGAGCTGAGATAAACATGTTGTAAATTCTGATATATATATATATACAAAAGGTAACCACCTCGTGTTATTCTTCTCCAGACGTGTGTCTGAAGGCAATAGTGTTCACATAAAAAACACATATTTTTGTCGGCGCACGAAACACAGACCCTTTACTATAAGGCGACTTTTTTTACATTTTTGACATTTTCCTTTCTTTCCTCCTCTGATTTCTAGACAAAATCTGCCACGCCCACACCCTGTGAGAGTTGTTAGAAACTGGCAAAGGTGCAATAAAATTTTTGCACAAGGTTTTTTCCATTTTGGTTTAGTAGAATATACACAGCTTTGCAATGCGTGCATATGGATATCTGAACGTCTAGCTTGAGAAGCACATGTGCGGCTATATGCTACGTATATGCTTTTAGGTACAAACATACCAGTTAACACACACGACCAGTGAAAGGACATTACATCTGTGCAAAAGACAAGCATTTACTATATATATGCAGTATGAATGAAGGAAAACCTTCCCATCCGTTGTGACAGCAGCCAAGAGTAACTGCGAATGCCAGAAGAGAAGAGGGAACATATTCTCTATTAAAGGCAAAAGCATTATGAAATTTATTAGCAAAGTGTGTCCTCTTCTCCGTTTTTTATCCACTTGCTTCCAATCCTCTTTTTTTACGGATTTCCTTGCGTAGGAGTAGTAGTGCATCGTTTCAGATATAAAAAAGTAAAACTGGCAGGGGGAAATCTCTTTAAAACAAGCAGTACATATTCAATTTGTGTTCTGCAGAAATGCAATATAAAAAAAGTAAATTTTCAGTGAAAATATGCAATGTGCAGAACAATGTGACATGATGTGTCACAACGTAAAATGCATGCATCTTTTTACTGCTCCTTTTTATTTATGCAAACTCGCTGGTAAAACGGGAGGGAGTGAAACAAGGAAAACGATACAATTTCTGTAGCCATAAATCCATTAGGTCTTCGGATTTCCATGTTTGAAAATGAAAAAGACGACAAAGTGAAAAGAATTTGTTAAGGAACTTACAGCACATACGTTAGACTACCCCTTTCATATACATTTTCTTGCTCTTTGGATGATGCTATTGTGCTCCTTTGGCCTCCTCACAGAACAACATGTCTCTCTTTCACATTTCGAAAAAAATAAGAAAGCTTCAGCCGAGGATGGAATGGGCGCAAGTCGTCGTATTCAATACGGGTCACACGATATGAAATCGGGTAAATATAATGTGCTCTACTCCTGCTTAACAAGTCGTGTGTATGCAGAGCCCACAAGACGATTTGAAACAAAGTACGTAGGACCAACGGAGGACCATGTGGACAAAATCATATACATACATATACATTATATGTCTATAGGAGAAAGCAGAAGGCTGAAAGGTTTTACATCTTTGAGAAATATCACTATATCATCACTACTATCACGAAAAGGGGTTGGATTGGATCAATAAGGGGAAAAAAGTAGTCAACACCACCAAGCCACCACCACCGAGATGTTTTTTTCATGGAAGTTAAATGTACAGTTATGTTATGTGAGCTTGGTATTCATATGTAGATTACAGAACAGCCTCCTTCTTCTTCCAGAGAGAGAAATAAAGGGGCACCAAACGGAAGGAATGAAAAGTATATGTGGCAGAAAATAACCAGAAAGTCCATTGATATTTTCGTCTCCTTTTTCTTAACGGCTTCTTCTTCGCTTATTGTCTCAGATAGAGACGCCATAGAATGTAAGACACACACACATACATAATCTTGAACAGTTTGGGACCTTTCCTTCCAGGAATCAAAAAAGCGTTTCAAACTTTTTTTTACTGAGCAGAAGTACCATCGAAATCACAGTCTTACTCCATAATCGGAGGGAGAAGCACCGCAGTTATCATACACACCATTTTTTAAAATGAGAGAACGAGAGCAGCAGCAACGTCTGTTTAGGAACGGCTTCTTCGTGTTTAGTGCACAGTGTGTACACAATATGTGTGTGAGAACGTGCTTATGCTCCATAGCTTGGAAAAAAGTGGAAAATGGAATGGTCTCACGATTCTCCAGCTTGTACTAAATTATTCTATAATTGGGTGAAGGCCGAATCTAAGATTTTTTCCACAGTTGTATCCATATCCGGGAAAATAAGCAAGTACTTACTTGCTGGAAGCGGAGTTTAGCTTGAGTCGGCAAAAGAGTAAAAAGCAAATCTAAAATTATACACACAATCGGGGATCTGCTAAGAGAACAGTAACTCAGCGGGACAATGTACATCTGCCATAACACAGACAATATAAATGTATATGTGCTCGTATATGTATGTTCCTTTGCCACACACACACACATACACACTCGTAATACAGCTTATTCCATTTCACTGCTCTGAGAAGTACTCGGAGCATCTAAATAAGTAGAGGAGGACATTATAGAATGAGGAGAAAAGTACTAAAATGGGGAATCTGGTCACATCGGGGCCAAAAGACGTAAAGAAAGTATAAAGCAAAGAGAGAGAGAGAGGCGATTTAAGTTCAACAGAGGCGGAAAGAGACAAGAGAGAGAGAGAGAGAAACGCTTTTCGTCTTCTTCAAACTTACATGTGCAATATAATCTCCACTCATATATGTACATATGCAATACGTACAGCGATTCATTCGCTATTTTTTTCTCTCCCTTGCTGCTGACACATGCCCATGTTATAGAAATGGAGAGTTTTGTATATATTTTTTTTCGTCTCTATTCTATTCTTGAAATTTTTCTTGATCTTTCTGAAAGCATTGTTGGCAGCTATTGTGCATGCATACATGGATTTTTTTCTTCGTTACAGACTTTTTTTACATTCATATCGTACCTAAGTCGGCATTGCATTTATGTCTGTGGGGTAGTGATGTTAGTTGTGGTGAAAGTAGAGGGAAAATGATACAAGAAAACGTTTACTACAATGCATTCACTATTTTATGGCAGCACTTGGGGCTGGGATTTATAAATCTTAAAACGAATGTGAAATTTCGTTCCCATCTCTCGTTTCCTTTTTGCTCTATCTTTAAAATCGGTCCGTGGAAAAAGAAAAGTTAGCTTCTTGTGTATCGGACGAACCAAAGAAGGAAAATAAGTTGTCTTCTTTTCCTACTGAACACATCGTGTAGCCTTTTTTGTACATATCTCTCTCTCTCGCAACTCGTAGTTATGACTTTACTACAACCATCGCCACCACTGACACCATCGCACCAGACCAGTCAGCACTGCCAATGCAATGCCGCCGTGGCTTCTTCTTCGCCAGTCTCCATCTTACTTCCACATCAAGTAATGGAAAATGGTAACACTGGATATTTTTTTTCCTCCTTACCATTTTTTGGATTGTTGTAAATGGTACAAACTCCAGTGGTGTGGGAATGCATTCATATCAATGTTGCATATCATCCATTCCTCAGTCCACACTCCTATATTTTTCATTCCCCCTTTCTCTCTCTCTCTCTCTCTCCGCAAATTTTTTGTTCTGCCGTTTTGCCAATTTCTTAAGAGAAATATAACGCGAACCTTGTGCAGCAGCACAAGCACGATACATTTCTTATTTTACTACTTACGAAAACCTCTACGGAGTAAAGATTGGCAAAAGCTGGGGAGAGAAAGGGCTGAAAAAAGAATTTCCTTCCGTCCTCGATGTCATTTTCATGGCTATTTTACAGAGGCATTGTTTCCCCTTCGAAAAATGAGAGAGAACTTATATGAGGAGCTAGTTGTAAATTCTCGTGAGCTCCGACAGTTTTTCGAATTCCACAATAGTACAAAGCAACATTCCTTCTAATGGCGAAATATTTTCTTTTCGCCCAGTATATTTTAGCGATATCAGTGTGGCAGAGAGAGAGGGGGGGGGGGGTGATATAGGAGCTGGAGCAGAACTGGACTGGACGGGGAGAGAGCAACTGTAATGATATGTACATATGTGGTGGTAAGGTTTTTAGCGGAAGAATGGAATCGAAAAAGGCAGTTGAACCATCGTGCATCGGGATATGGTTAGGGATAACGATCCCTGTTTTATGACACTATGACCATTTCATGGGCAGGCCACATGGAGAGAAAAAGGAAATACATTAGGGAAAAAGCAAGAGGTCAGCCAGTCAGTCTGTGTGAGAATGATGATGACGATGATCAGCCGCCTTTGTTCAATGTTGCCGTGTCGGATATATAGCAAAAACTTTTTTTCTTCATTTTTTAGCAAGCGGTATTCTCGCTGCCATCGGTGGTTGCATTTTTAAGATGTGGCTACACAATCATAACAATAATCGGGTTGCACACATAGGTAATTCTACTCTTCTCGACTGTGAATACCTATACTTCCTGTGCATACCTATACAAGGCTCACATACACTCATGATGGTAACGGAGCCACGTAATTGTGTAGGAAAGACGTTTGGAAAGATCATCAAAAAGAATTTGTAACGAGACAAAGAAGAGTAGGGAAACCACGCATGGCATGAGTGAAGTTTTCGCTTGGCCCACGAATATAGGGAAAAAGTGTGTGTAGCAATATGCATCAGGAGAAGTGGAATGGGACATGTCCTTATGGAATTACTGTGAGTGAGGAGGATAAGTGAGGTGCACTTGAGTGAGAGGTGGAAATCATGGTAAGCAAGTGGAAAGAGCATCGGACCAAGATAAATTTGTTTCCGTGTTCGCCTCACAGTTCACACCACTACAAGCACTGACTAGACTCTGAAAAAAGAAAAGTTTAACTAACTGAGTGAATAGGAGGGAGAGAGAGGGGAAAGCAGTCCATGACGATTACTTCATACAAAACAGAGGGAGAGAGTGAGCAAACGAAAGAATAAGAAGATGGAAAAGAAAGAATCTGTGAACACTTTCACTCCCATATATAAGTATGAGGGGAGAGAGAGAGGAGAGAGTAATACGAAAGAATCGCTTTTCGGAAGGAAGGAAAGTAGGCTTGTTATTTGGGTTCCTGCCACAACTTTTCGTCACATATAAATTCCCTAGTTTTCCACCGGAGCTCTGGAGAAAATAGCGAAGACAAGGGAAGACAGCGTGTTCCTACTTGTAGACATTCCTTCTAGACATGTTTGTGCCAAAGGCTGGTGTTTGTGGTGGTTTGCTCCTCTCAACTCATCCACTCCAGACCGTGGAGGAGGAAGAGAGAAAGCAAAGCTGATGAGGATGATAGTGACAGTACAAGTGGAACTTTGGTGGGAAAGGGATATGGGAATATGTATATGTGTGGGACTTTCTTGAAGAAGGATATAACTGAAGTGTGAGGGTAATATTAGTAAGAAAATTGTGTGTACAAAATAAAGTATATAGGTATATATCGTAGACATAAGAACTCAAGAGCAACTTTCTCCTTGATCAGCGTTATCATCATTACCATCATCATGAAGATTCGCCATCCACTCCTTCCATTCTGAGCTCCACTATACAAACACACACACATACATACCTATGATATGTACAGGGTCTTTCAGTTCATTATAGACTAATTTTTTTCTTGGAATCGCTGTGATTTTACGTTTGGTAAAGCATAATATAGTGACATCATTCAAATTGTCTTGTTTCAAGACAAGAGATTTGAACGCACCTCTTTACATTCCAGGAAAACTGTATAGTTTCCAGTTTTGAACAGAGAATTATACTGAAATGAAAGACCCTGTACATTTCCTGTTCCTTCTACCATTTTAAAGCTCACGCCGAACTTATTTGGAGAAAGTGGTTCGCTTCACTAGCTTAAGTAACTACTTCTTATAAGATACTCGTCGTGGGTCATTGTTGTTTGTGGTAGGTTTGCTTACTTGCAAATATTATAGAGGAAGCAGACCATCAAGAGAAATGTACCTTTAATTCTACTTACCCTCTTAAAGAATGAGTTCTTTGGATTTGTTAGAGGGTGACAAAACGACTGTAATATTATTGTAGCTGAACCCTACCACTTTTCAGCTAATATGCCTATAGCAAGCACGCGCTTATATACAGACTTCAAAATGGACCATCTATGTCTACTCCTCCTGTCGTACTACAATCGTAAGGAAGGGAAGTGTGATGATACTTATTCCTGGGATTTCTTCTTCGTGTGTTTGTGTAGGTGAACGAGTATCAAATAGCGCCAGCCAGCGCAAGAGCTTCTTATCATTATGACCCGCACTCCCTTTCAGCCAAATAGACCAAAACGAATCAAAATGAGACTAGATGTACATAACGACTGAACGAGGTCTACTACACACCCAAGCACAACTCGTCCTCGTCAGCTCTATTTCCATCCGGACACAAATCCTCGAAAACACAAACACCCGATTTCCCAAGAAAGAGGACTTAACTAGTCAAGAAATTCTGCTTCTTTCCACGAGTGCCCATACTCATCAGTATCATCCAAGATGATCTAGGTGGATACGATGAAGTTAATAATATATACAACACCAGCACTAGTGTGTGTGTGCCTTCATAACCAAAGTATAAATGGTGTGCACACTCCTCGCTCGTATAAGAGAAATAGGAGCGTATTACTACAATTGTCATTGCCATCACCACCTCCGCGTTTTGTAGAGAGGAGGAAGGAAAATCTTTCCCCTCTAATTCACGGCACGAAATAGTATGTGGCTTGCCATCCTCGACGAAATACAAATAAGCACGTTTATCCTTTTTCCTCGTCGTCGTCGTCGACTGAGTGCCCAACAAGACCTTTCATAAATGGAATGCTTAAACTATCATCAGCCAAGAGCAAAAAATAGGCTTGGTAAAAAGGGACTCGTCGAGAGAATCTTGGGAAATGAGTTGCTCATCCGTACACACACGTTTCGTGGACGCCACACTACGATCTTAACCTAATATGAGCGTAACATATCACCAAATTTATGGAAAATGCATATGGACATGGACATGTATAATATGGTCAGTGAGTACGTAGATTACAAATTCTAAAGATGTATGTACTTTCTCTCGGTGACTACCACTGGACACAGCAAAAGCTATATACTACAGATACTATGTACGAGTTGTGATCACCTATGCACTGTAAGAGAAAGCTCGGAGGAGGGCTTCTCGTTTCACGAAGAATTATGGGAGTCATTACCAAGTTCTATGTCGTCATGTCATGCTGTCGTGGTCCCCTTCTTTTTTTTCTTTCTCTCTCTCTCTCGTCGAAAATGGAACACTTTCCCGTTTTCCCCCAGCTATTGCTATGCAGAACGCTTTACCAACGCGAAAAACCATCTCTCAGAAACACATGCTTTTTTCTCTCTCTCCCAGAATACAAGTCCTCATTTCCAATGACTCGGGTAAAATCCAGCGAAAAATTCTCACAAGAGTTCAAGCGAAATAATACAAACCGAGAACGGTTGAACCCATCTAGAATATAAGCGTCTGTGTGCAGACAGTATAGAAGCAATGTGAACAATTTGTTTACATTTCAAGCACTTTTGCGAGTATCCATCTGCTCTTATGCCAAAAAAAAATATTCTCTACGTTTTCTGTCGTGATCAATTTAATTGTGCACATTTGCTTTTCCTGAATTTCTTTGAATCCACAGCAGTCCAACTAAATTTTAGGTATAAAAATTAGCTGCTCATCCTCGTGTCCTCCTCATATATACGTTGATAAGTTGAAGTTTCTCGTGTAAGTTAGACTTGGCTTGGCACTCTCCCTTAAAACATATATACAGAGGACGAAATTCAATTGAGTTACTGGTAACATATTGTGCAAAAGTACATATTCCTCAACTTGCTATTATGTACGTGTAGACTACAATAAAAGGGTATAGGCTTTTGCCAAAGCTTTCACAAAATTACAAATAAATGATGATGACACCGTGCATTATTTGCAGTGTGGACAAGTCTGAAAAATGAAAATTTGCTTGTTCCTGTTTGACAGGACAAGGGCAATTTCTAGCATGAAAAATGACTGTCATAATTTCGTTAAAACAACCGTTTTTCTTCAAATACCATTATCGTCAAGTTTTAGGGAGACAGAAATAAACATTACACATGGACCTATATGAGTTTATATATATGTATTCCACCTTCACATAACAAAAAATATATACCACGATGAAATTTACACATGTAAAAGATGAGTAGTATGTAATGCAAACTGATATTCTCCCTTGGGAATTACTTTGACAGCTCAGGCAAGTTTAATTCGGACACATTTCGGTAAACCTTATGCATACTCTATTCTATATACTGGCCTCTGTATGGATATGTGTGCAGACCGACCAGCTGCACGAGTTTGTAAACCAACATGACACCATGCATTTCTTGGCTGCATGACTTCCAACCAAGGAATAAGAGGGGATTCTTTTTCCGTAACCACTAACCAGTCAGGTTCCAGTGAATATATGACAAGTGAAAGCCGACTCCATTCCGTCATCAGCTTTTTGGTAAAATTTCCGACTGTGAAAAAGGGAAGTTATAGCGCGCGTATGGTCAATTACTTACCGGTTGACGGGCTCTCTTCGTGCTTGTCCTGAGTTGAAGGGGTTGATGATGGACATCCTTCTTCTGAAGACGAAGGGGGAGTAGTACTAGTGGCAGCGATCTTGTTGGCACTGCTTTCCTCCAAAGTTGTTGCTGTTATTATTGATGCTACCTCTGATCCTGTAAGGCCAGCTGCTGCTATGCTCGTCTTCGTCGTCGTCGCTGGTTGTACGACTTTTGTTGTTGCCACAACCTCGACAAGGCCAGTTGTTACGGCTGTTGTAACTGTGGCTATTGATGTCGAGTCCAGAAGACCGAGGCAAGGCAGGCGACTCTCCTTTTTGTCATTCCTCTCTTGAGCCTCTCCTTGTGTGTCATTTTTAATACTACCACTGTTCAGAGACGAAGATACAGTGGAAGAAGAGCACTCTGTGATGATGATCGCAGTAATGTCCATTGTGCTCGCTCAGACACACATGGGATGTGGAGAGAATGCTACGTAGTTCTCCTCTCTCCGTCTCTCTCTCTTCCTTATTTCCCTTCTAATGTTCTCTCAAGTTCTCATTCTTATGGTTAGCGCAGCGCATTACTCTGTTGAGGCTCGGTGAGGGTAAAGTGGCTTCACAATTAACTTTCACCGGATCACTTCCATTTTCTGGGGAAAAGTCGAGTGGAGAAAAGAATGAAAAAGACAAAGAGCGCCCATTCTTCACGTTGTCAACATCCAGACCAATAATGGACCGTTTTTCCCTACAATATCCTTTTTCCACAATTTCATTTTTTCTTCGCCCAACTCACACTTTCCTGCCCCGAAAAAAGTCTCTTTTTCAGCGTTCAACTTCCTTTTTACGTATTAATAGAAAGCAGGTTGAGGGTTAAACTCGGTTACAAAGGAGAAGCATCATCACAATTGTACGACGCTGGCTGTAGGCATATCACAAGTATAATATAATGCACGGAGAGGAGCCCTTTTGCGCTCACTCATTTTAGAGATCAAATTGTAGCCTTTCTGAATAATTGAATTGAGGTACGGTACATATATATCTATGTTTTTATCCAAGAAAAATTGACTTTCGAGAATTTGCTTTTAAAAAATTACCGTATCATCTCTGCTTCTTGCGCTGCTGAATAGTATAAAAGCATATATACTTTTGGCTGTTGGAACTGTTTTTGGGACTCGAAAGACAAATTTTTGAATTTACTTTTTGTTGAGCATTAGCGCATATGTTGGCCTTGTTTTAAATGCATTCAGCATTCATTCATTCATTCCTGGAGACTGGAACTGGAAGTTTCCAAGCTTGATGATGAATGCGAATCCCTGCGTAACCTCTGCTGCTGGTGGGGCAAAATAATAGCTTTTCAGTCGGAAGGGGAAAATGGACCAATAATTTGATTATATATGTGTGGTGGAATACTTTCTTCTTCCTCCACTTCTCGTTACTTAACAATGAGTAAACACGCGCGTGGTAGTGTTCACGTGATCAAATAAACTGAGATGGTTTTTATTCCACCGCTGAGGAAAATGTCAATTTTTCTGCTTCTTCTTCTGCTGGTGGGCACGATTTTACTCCAATTCAGAGAGGTTTGGCTGAGAGTTGCGTTCGTCCTTCCCAACCGGATATTCACCATATAACCCTGTAATTAAGATATAAAATGGCATCAGATTTGGTCCACCGGCAACACATTATCAGTAAGAATGAGGACCCGGCACTGAGTATAAAGCATTGTTGAATAGCGTGAGAAAAGGTATTTTCCTTTTTTTCTCCATCCTTTTCTCCCCCTTCTAAGAACATAACCATATTTCTTCACATTGACGAGAAACAGATATGTGCTTTCTCCAGAGCAATATTTTTGCAAATGCAAATCCCATGTGAAATCAAAATACTGATTCGATTATGGAAATTCGATACAAAAAAATGTAAGAAAGAAAGGAGAGGACGTGTTGTGCCGCCGTATATATGAGTGTGTGTGTGCTATGCTCGTGTTCATAACTAAAAAATTATGTATATTTTTATATATGCTTGTTCCTATGTATATGTACATACATTTTTTGAGAACATGATTTTTTATCGAATATACGCATTTGCAGCTCTCAAGTCATGAATAAAAAACGATACTTTTATGTTTGGTTGAAGGAAGTGTTATTAAATATAGGGTTGCATGCATGTCGCGTGAATTTATGACAGCTGATTGTCATCTAGATATCATACTTTATTCCTTCTTTTTTTCGATTCCGAAATATAAAAAGGACACGTGTGAGTGTATATAACGGTGTGTGCACACACACTCTCTCTTATCATATATGTATGCATTTTGTGGAGTACACCGTCAAACTATTATTAGCTTATACAATAGGAAATGAGTAGGATGATATTGATTATTCATTACTCTATCGATATACTAGAATTGGATTTCCATTTTTCGAAATTTATTTCTACTCCATCCAAATACACTCAAGTTAAGTTTGGAACATGGTGTACTGTACAATATGTATATATAGCCTGTCTTACAGGAACATGGATTTACAAAAAAATCTTTATCGTTAGTTTATTTGCAAACGTGAGTTGCTTTTTTTGGTCATTTTTGCTATTCTCTCCGCCTGCCTCATGTTTTAAAAAGTGGTTTCATTTTTTGTAAAACAATTCTTAACATGCAAGCCAGCGGATTTGAGCGGATATCTGTATTCAGTATTTGTAATACCTACATAATGGATGACTTTCTAGTATTTAAAACAGTTCAGTTTGGAACATGTGGGCAGTTCTAAATATTTTCTTGTTTTAGCTCATGATAAAATGTATATAACATGATTTGTATTCTTTTGCATACAAACGCGAATTGGAGAGGGAGCCCCGCTATATTAATCCTCATAAAGGGGAATTATGCACAGATTATGCATGCCTTAAAACAGGGATTCTTCTTCTCCCATGCTACTTTCTCGTAGTACAGCGTTTTATAGCTTTACCGAATGGTGAATCTCAAAATTTTATAAACTATCCATGAAAACTTTTCCAAATACTTTTCCTTTCCTTCCTTTTCCCAAAGTTTAACAAGTAATATAGGACAACAGATACACAAATTATGAGTTCTACATTTTATCATTGCAAGATTTTCTGCAAGAATACGAGAGAGAAGAGGAGGCATAGTAAAATAATATAAAGCTGTCCTGTGTAGTTTTTTTGGTTGGCAGACTTTCAGAGAAAACATTTGCCATATAACATTCATAATAATTTTCTACAAAAGACTTTTATGGGCAACAACACCTAAAAACTTGATATTTCAATATATACGCTGGAAGAAAAGAGACAACCTTTCTTTGGAAAGCAAGAGACTCCGCACCGGAGTGTGTCTTCTTGTCTTTGGCCCGATGATGATGAGAGCTAATGTTTACAAACGCAATGGGAATGAAAAGAAAATGGAGTATATATTGCATGTATGCAAGCAAGCATAAAATATAGAACCTCCAAGTCCACACTACTCTGCTGAAGGGAGAGAGGATAACCAGGCAGTAATATTATAGCCTGACAGCTACTACTTCACTTTCCTCTCTGACTTTTCTTTTATTCCCAATTTCTTTGAGAGTCACATCTTCCATCTTCCTCATGGAAAGCATAAATGCTCCTGCTCCTGCTCCCTGCCAACTACAGGATACCTATTCAAGAAACACAAACTGAAAGGAAACTATCACTCGGAGAAACAATGTGAGAGAGACTCTCTCTCACTTCCCCACTTGTTCCATTTGCACAACCTTTTTTGCCCCCGTAAAAAGGCAGTAAGCGAAAAAGCAAAAGAGAGAGAAGGAAAGACATGAATCGAATGAGAGGGACCAAAAGTGAAGTTGCTCTTGCCTTCTTCTTCTTTTGTTTTACTTTTCGCACATCACTAATATAAAATTCTTGAGCCAATAAATCAAGTATTAGATTCACGTTTGATACAAGTCTCCACGGGAGTGGTTTCTTCAGACTCACATCCTGCCGGCTATCTGTTTCTTAAATCTTTAAGCATGAGCGCTAATTTAGATTTGTAGCGAGACTCCACATTCTCTTCCTCCATCTTCCTGCTCACTTCTACTAGAGGACCATATACCATCGACACTACTATTACCTTCAGCAAAAAAAGGAATTAGAGAAAAGGGGGTGAGAGAGAGGAGCACATGTCTCAAAACGATATTGCTCTATTCTACAGGAAAGAAAAGGAGAAATTGTACATAACTACTCACTCACCGGTTTTCCATTTTTTCTAACCGTATACCTATGCGTAACGGTAAATTTTAAGGACACTGAAGAAGAAGAGCAATAGTGTCTGACCACTCTTTACTACTTTTTTTTCTCTCTCGCTTCCTTTTATGTAATCCATATGCACATACATACATAATATAGAGGTGTACAAATGTATATTCTGTCCTAGTTAATGTCTCACGAAACCACTTTTTTATCCATATAAACTCCTTCACTGAACTAGTTGGCCACCTTCCTGTTTAGTGGTCTTGATCCTCATTACTTTTTATCTTTTTCTTCTTACTCTCACTTTTCACAAGGAAAAAAGTCTCTCTCTCTCTCAAGCCACTGTGGAATGTAAATAGCTTGAGTAGAACCTACTCCAATGTGACCACTCTTTTATATTGCATCCCCTCTCGTATTGCATATTTGGTCCTTTCCTTCTTTTCTCTCTTCTTCAGACTGAGGAAGACTTTTACATGGTCGAATAAGGTCCTCTCACGAAAGAGACCATCTTGTTCTTAAGTAGCTGCTAGAAAATGGAAAAGCGAAGCTTGGAATGCAAAGGAATGAAAATGGATGAAAAAAAATTGTTCCGCTAAACAGCTATTCACCATTCCTACGACACGTACTAGATGTGCATACATATACATTTCAAGATATTAAGGTATCTAATATGAGGAGAGGAATAAAGTAAGAGCGAAACAGAGGAAAGAGTGCGAAGATGACGACGATGCAAGGCCAACTTGTCGTTTTTCTCCATCGGAGGGAAATCTATATAATGAAGAAGTGACTTCATGTTGGAGAGAGGGACGAAATAGGCTCCCAAGTGACAGAAAAAAGTCTCCTCCGTTAGTATGTACCTTTTCTAAATATATATATATTTACTTGAATATCCACTTTATTCACGTATACCTAGTAATGGTCCATATGTGGTCAAAAAGTCGAAATACCATTTCCCTTGAGTTGACACCGAAATGTCTGCCTTCGGCTAAGTGCTTTCAAAGGAGAAAGTAAAAAAACCATACAGGAACGAGGAGGAAAGGTGAAAGTCTCCAATACATGAATAGTAGGAAATGTGGTATATAGGATAGGACCCATATTGTAGGGTTTTTCTGGGTAATAAACTGAAGTCGAAGGTTTCGTTGAGTTCATATGAGCAACGAGTACATGAAATGGTGAAGAAAGTTTTTCACGTTTTTGCAGGGAAACGAGAGGATGAGCGTAGGGCATAAGCGGAGATAAAAAAAACTCGAAAATCCCGTATATAATAAAAAGAAGATATGTATGCCGAAATATATAGGGAAGGTAGAAAAGGGGAAAAGAAAATCAGAAAGGAATCATAAATCACAAATCACCGGTCAGCAAAAACTCATGAGTAAAAAATCGACCAAAAAAAGAAGAAGAAAAAAAAGAAAAGCAGGAGCACACACAAGACGATTTCTCCCTTTTCTAAATAACTTGCTGAATACCAATATCAAAGAGAAAGAGAAGTGAATCACCTTGCTCCACCGGCAGATTATATATTTATAACGGTTCATTGTACAAACTGTAAGACTTTTTGTGTCCTATATAACGCCCCTTGAATGAAATAAAGCAAAGGAATTCACTCAGTTATGGACAAGAATAATGATTTTGGACGAGAATAGCACGTTGTACAAGGCACACACACACATATTTCTTGTCCAGGAGAGAGTATTATTAGTTATATATGCGGATACAATAGGAGAAATCATATTTGTCTCTACTAAAAAATACTCTCTGGAAATATCAAGACAAGACTTTGTGCAGTTTTCGAACGTCTCTCTACACACTTCTCCACTTTTCTTCTTCTCTCCAGAGCTACAAGGCCAAATAGATATATAGGAAATTCTTTAGAGCTTTTTGGCTTCGTTTCCGTTGATCTTCATCCAAAATCAAGTCCTTCTTCTTCTATTCTGTATATTTCACTCTCTGTCTCCATTACACAAAGCATGCATATGCATAATAATAGAGATATTTCAGAGGAGAAGGAATAAGTGCACCCTCTAGTCTCCAATAAACTGTGAGCTACACACATTTTTTATTTGACAATTGGAGACATTCTGGCTAAACATTTATTTTCAGCTGTTTTATCTCCAGAAAATGTGCCGATTATTACCTTGATTTCATCGTTATCATCATCACACAGTAATCAATGACGAGCTCTGAGCTCTGCTCTGAAAAAATGGAGGAATGTCTTCGTAGGCAACAATGATACGGTGAGAGGGAGAGTAGCGGGTTTAGCGATAACATTTCGATCGTAATGAATAGATCGGAAAGGAGTAAGCACTATTTTCCACATTTTCCGTGAGACGTGATCTCCGTCTTTAACGAGTAACTAACTTTCCCCCGATTGTAACCCATTGTAATACATTAGGGTAGGTAAAAGTTAAGGAGCCACACTAAGCATATATTCATATATCTGTACATATATATAAATAAGGCTCTTTGACGTGACGGCACATGTCTCACTTTGTCCATATCATCATGATATTATGATATATCTATAGGTGCTTGCTATTGCATATTGGCTCTTGTTCGAAACTCTGACGTCATATTCACATTATATAATTTAATCCGATTTCTGCTTTCATATTATACTTTCACTCATATACTTCACTATAAAAGCGGCACAAGAGGAAGTACATGTGTGGGCACCATACCAGTGAATTACATCTTGTTCTTCCAAGAATTAGCATGGGTAGTAGAGTTTATACTCAACAAATCTTTTGGATGACCTTCTCCTCTTAGTTTAGTGCATGATACTTGTGTTTAGAACATTAGTACAGTGGAGAAATAGTTTTTGAAAGAAAAGCTTGTGTATGTAAAGAGTGTGGTGTCGTAAGAAAACGGATTATTCTTCGCTCCACTTGTAAAAATGAACATGCAACTTTTGATGTGCTATTCAAGGATCAAGTTGTAACAGTTTCTCTTTCAAAAGAAATAAAAGGAGAGAGGGAGAGAGAGAAAAAAACAACAGGGTATTCATGTCATATCATAAATGTAACCGAGTAGAGAAAATCAGGGATTTTCTCTTCTTTCTTTCTTCCTTCTTTTCTTTTTTCCTTCATTTTTTCCTTCATTCATTTCACTTCACTTTCTAACTCCGTGCACACAGTATGTGCTATGATCGCAAGCGTGAAATGTGTATTACACAATATAATCCAGCCAGCGCGAGGCTACCACTCGCTTTGACTCGAGTTAATGACTCTTGACGCGTCTAATGTCAACTTGTATATAAGCACATGGAGAAAGGGAAAAATGTATGCTCCACACATATATAATCTCGATGAATATTTAAAACTTTTTGAAAGGACGAAAACCATTTAAATCTCTGTCGTTTCCTTCGTCGGCCTTTCTTTCCCATAGACAAAAATGCCATTAAGTGTCTCTGTTTTTGTTTCTTCTTCGTCACTTATATACTTTTGTGCATTATTATATACTTTTTCATTCTTTTTTCTACTTTCACAGAAATGGTATCATTCTCTCGAATTTTTTTTTACCCCATGTACGGATATGAAAATGTTTTCTCTCTCTCTCTCTGTATTTCCTACAATATATTATTTCCTCATGAAAAAGTATAAAAATGCAAGTTTTTGGTGAAATGTGTACGATTCCCACTAAGAAGATCACACATTTTGATGATTTCCATTCTCCCCTAGAAAGAAGGACTTTATTCCAGAATAAGTAACACCATACAATGTACGCATGCACTACATACTTAAATGGCAAAATAGGGAGCATACAAAAAAGAGACAGAAAGAATTGACTACATCTCCAGAGCAAATAAACGTCAAATCGTTAACTAAATTGGCAGTCACAGCCAAAACTGTTGACTACAGGGGAAGAAATCTATAAAAGAAAAGAAGGCAAAAAAAGAAAGAAGAAAGGGAAAGAACAGGGGACAAGCAAGAAGCGAGCCGAATAGAGTTTTTTTCTTCTCTCTCTCTCTCTCTCTCTTGCTTAAAGGGAAGCCAGCCAAAGTCAACTTTAAGTAGCTGAACTGTTGTCAATACATGCACGTATGTATCCATAATATTGCAAATGTGCTACATAAGAAGAAAAAAATAAGACGAGAGGAAGATGTGGAGTTGTGGAAGTTGTGTTGGGAGCACACAATATAACATTCTTTTCTCGGCCTGTTTCATAGAAAGAAAAGAAACGTCTGTTCGTGTAAAGTCAATCACAAGAATAAACTGGTTTTTTGTACGAAAATAAAAAGAACGCAAGCGAGGGAGAGAGAAAGGACCATCGTCATGTCGTCGTCATCTTTTTAAGGACTACTTACACTCTTTTGTAACAGTCGTCAGTCGTCTTGAAAAACAAAAGATACTTGGAAGAGAAGGACAATTTTGAGGGGAATAGAATCGTGGTTGAGAATGTCTCCTCCACATATAAAAACGGGTAGCACACGACGAGTTTTTCCTATTATTTTTTGGAGGTACATGAGGACAAAACGCACGTTCCACACAGCTTTTACGAATTTGTTCATGTGTAACCCAAGACTGGTATTATTAGTCTGGAAAGCGTTCCAGACAAGGAAGGACGCACAAAAGAACATGATGATAGGGACGGCGGAGATGACAAAAAATTGGGCACAGTAAACATAATAAGTGCATGTATGTAGGTATATATATATATAAGTCTATTATATGCATATGCATATAGTATTGCAATTATTTTCCATGAACCACCACGCACACGGTATATGTCGAAAAGTCGAAATTGCGAACTCAAGCCTATATACATGCATTTAGATGCTTGAATTTGGTCGAATTCTTCAGTGTTTAAATATTTTTATATAAAATTTTTACAGCAAAAACGGCGTTCTTAACCTTAATTTGAGCTGTAAAAAATAGGAGACAAGTTATAGCCAAGCAAATACATTTTAACACTAAGATGGTGGAAGTAGGTAATTAGAAATTGAAGAATCCATGTACATTGGTCAAAATCCACATGCACAAAAATAAAAGTGAAAGTATCAAGTAAACACATCGGCTGCTTTCATCGACCGTCTCCACGTATAGTACACAGTACACATACTGCAAAAGAGAGGCATTTAAGTGGCGAAACGAAAATGGCTTTACAACTCTGCCTCTCTCTCTTACAGAAATGTGAAATGTTTAGGGTTGGATAAATCGTCCAGAGTCCTTCACTTCCGTGCCCTTCCCGTGCTCCAACATTTCCATGAAGATACATGTACGGTAACAGCACTACACACATATGTGTGCTGTCCTCACGTAACGTCCTTTCGTTCGCATATTCATTCTTTTCCACACACCACCACAAGTGCATGCACATGGTACTATATGTCTATCAAACAAGTAGAACCATACAAGGCATCTGGTTGCAAAAATGTGAACTCTCCAACTCTGGAAAAATAGGAGTAGATTCTTTGCATTCATATAATATTGTGGAGCATCTTGTTAGGACCAAGTTAAAACTCGGACCTTGGATAGGATGAAGAGAGGGATGAGCCCTTTAACTCCATGATGTTGCTCCCTCAAGTCAAAAAGTTACTTGTACACTCCGACTTTTTATACTTTACAATTTCTCTAGGGACGGAAAATATCAAAAAATGTTCTCGTACTCAACGTCGTCCCCCTCTCCTCTCCGAAGTTGCCAACAATACTTTACAGAATCGAATTCTACTAGGAGGTTTGTTTTCTCCTTTTTCCGCTTTTACCCTTCCTTTTATACACGTACCCATCTTTCTCCGACTTTCGGCGTGCTCTCTTCAATGAAATACATAGGATTTTTGTCCTTAAGAAAAGACTCTCCATTCATGGTCTTTTATTTATTCAGAAAACACTAGATGCTTTTTTCCTCCGTGAGAGCTCAAGCTTTTTTCCTCTCCTTCCTTCATTCCTCTCCCTATAATGGTATATGTAGATAGAGCGAGTGTGTATACCTAAATTAAATCTGCACATGAAACCAGAAGGAAAAAACTAATAAAAATAAAAAACAGTTGCGGGGAAATAATGAGTCCCATTTGAAATTGTTTATGTAAGTATCTTTTTCATGAGAATGGGAGCAACAGAGTCGACTCTTCTCCTATCCGTATAAAACTTCAACTTAACGAGCTAAAACTTTCCAAGATTACAAATAAAAATGTAAAGAATGGCAATTTTCTAATCGAGCCTGAGTGTGGTCCGTTGCATTTCGTTCGCTACTTGAAACACTATAGTGTGTGGTATATGGTGGTGGCATATATGGTATATGGCAGTGTGGCTGCAATAAAGTTTGGAAAATGACAGACCATCTCGAGCTTTTGCCATCATGGACTATCAGACTCTGTTTTTTTAAACTTTAACTACAAATACTCAACTCACGTGAATTGGTTTGTTGTGTATGATATCTCTGATCTTGGCATCCAAAAGTGAGAAGTATCCATTTGATGGAGAAAAGTTTGCTTTTATTTCAAGAAGTACGCCGGAAAAAATGGAACTACAAGTGGTGTCTGCTTTTACTACTTCAATGCTGACGCTATACAAGACGCTTCATACGAAGGGAAAGTTAAAATGATAAGATCGGAGAGCAATATCAGGATTAACTTTTGTACATACATCTATACAAAGAAAAACAATTTAAGCACACATATAATTCTCAAAGTAACAACAATACCAAAATGCAACTATACCATTGCACAGCTAGACCACTTGCACTTTAACAAAAACTTATTTGCATTTGTGGGTTTCTCCGTCTTGCCCAAACTCTTTCATTGGGCTTCATCAATTGACTTTTTTTATATAGAAATTCTGTATTTGAAATGAATTGGCATTTATTGGTCAGAATTAAAAAGATGAAGGTCTGCTAGTCTCTTGTATAAAAAGGTTTTTACGTTAAGCCGCTTCGCAAATACCGGACTAAAGACTACGTACATTTGTACAAACAATCGTAAAAATATCTCCGATCGAAACCTCACTCACTTGTTATATAAATACAATTAATTGGGGAGCAAATATGCTTCGTATAAAGGCACGTTGCCTTGTAGGTATGCATGTGCCACCTGGGTTTCAATACATTCAATCTATAAAACAGGAAGCCTCCAATAAAATTTGTCTTTATGTGAAATTAATTATGTTTGCTCTAACGAGCACATAGATTTCATGTACAATGTTTCATGTTTCATATTAAATCAGTCAAAGTCATACCAAGAAACTTTCTAACCAAATAGAGCAAGTTTGTCATAATTAATTACGTGAGTCCTCAATGTCATAAGCGAATAGATAATCGTAGAGCGAGCTGGGGGTGGATAGATCTTAAATGTGAACATGTTTATTTTACTTACCTATTTAATTACTATTGAAAGATCTCGTGAAGTTTTCAAACATAGTATTCAGTAGATTCGTCTGACTCGGCAGCTTGATAAAGTGAGCAAAATAATGTTGACGTGCAGGAACTGACGATGAGTGAAAGCACTATTGCTTTCTTTTGCTTTCTCCTTTCGGTAACTCAAACTTTCACTGCAGCCCTAACTGCAAGCTGCTGTCTGGCTGTATACTATTTTTAACCAGAGCTAGCCACAAAGAGTCGCAAAGCGAGGAGGCAGTATCGATAAGCTGGAATTCAGAAGCAAATGAGCAGCAAAAAGTAAAAGCTTTTCCAATTGTTGACTGGAAGGACGGTCAAAATTGAGGCGTTAAGTTAAGAATAACCACTTCACAATACATAATGCTACTTCTCCATACTGTTCACGGATGCGCCACTCCACACATGCAAAGAAAAGGCGAGTTTTTAGGCCTAGAAAATAAGAGGAGTGTGTGAATTAATTCAGTTCACCAAGCACAACACGAAAAAACTAAGTGTGAAGTTTGTAGTTTGATTTGAAGGCGCACATGCACTGCTTGGTCACATATTCCTAAAGAGAAAGTGTCCAGATATTCGAGATTGTAGCATATGTAGGGTTTCTTGCTTTCCAGGAAGCCCGCGACTTCCTCTTTCCCCCTCACATGGCCTACGTAAACAGGCATACTCTGTTATGCAATGCTTTCTCCATATGATCACCATCGGTGTACATAAGCGAGGTCTTGTGTTTATATCCTCGGATCTTGATCAATGAACGATATTTTTGTGATACAGCCAAACTGCAAAAAAATCTGATTTTAGAATACCGGTGACGAAAAAGTGATGAAGACGGTATGTATGCGTATCCACATGCATGCTATATATACGATCACTGGGCAAATGTGTATATGAATTGGAAGAAGTACACTGAACGAATATAAAGCATTCAATGCTCTGGCTTTATTATATGGCTTCAATTCAAACATTCACTCATTTCACACCACCCTTATTATATAGCATGCTAATTTTTCATTTTTATCAGTTTCGGATAGTTTGCTAATGCTAACACATGCATATATCTCAAATGAGATAACACTCATCATGATAAACAGATATTTGTTCAACCATCACTGGTATCTAATCTATGGCTCATTCAACATTGTTTAGGAGATTTCAACACAATTGTGAAACTTTTAGCGGGTCTCAACTACTTTTATATATATGGTCACCGTACTGTAACCTATATACGTACCACAATTTTAACACCGAGTCTCGTACAGCCCACTTCGACCAATATATCGCACCCATTTGATTACTTCGTGGTCAGAATAGTTGAGTTTGGGTTCGAAAACCTTCAGATATCTCACTTTGAAACCAGATGGTGCGAATGGGACCTAGTGAATCATTAATTGAAATCATGAATATATTTATTATTTTTTAAATTTAAAAAATTTTTCCAAGTACTTAAGGTAGGATATGTTACCTCGAAATTCATGGATATGGGAGGTCTGGTCCACTTCTTTTTAGTATCAGTTTCCAACAGTTCTATCTCTGCAGATAGTTGTGTTTCCTTCATACCAGCCATTCTCTTGATTCTAAAAATATTACGACGATATCAAATTAAAGCTGAAGCGAGATAAAGTACAAATTTGATGATATAATTGATAACTATCGACTCACTTCCAAACAATAGCATTTTCAGAAGCTTTGTATTTTGCTTTTCCTTTCATACAAATTAACTGAACACCAGAAGTATTAAGTGGGGTGGGAATTCGCACTTCAATCTTTTGACCTAACAATGAGGGCTTGAAATTTGATTTCAGAACCACTTTCACTTCCATTCTGGTACGACCGACTTCTCGTACCAAAGGTATCACTCGGAAAGGAAGAGAAATATCCTTGGTCGTTCGATATCTATTCCACAGGAACATTTAGGTTATGTACGGCTTAGGAAATTTGATTGAAAATTGTTTGAATAGAAGCTTACTTCATTAATTCGAACTCTCCGTCGGGTGGAATGAAGGAAATGGAATGTTCTGTCTCGAACTTTGATAGTTTAACACACTGATGGAATTGACAGTCATCAATAACGACTACTGGCTTGCCAGATCGTACTTGTTCCTCGGTATTTAGACCTTTCCCTTTACTATCCATAACTATTTTGTCATTGATTCCAAATTTGCATTCCGGCATTCCAGAAAGAAACGATTTCATGATAACTTTCCCCGCTACGTGTGCAGATAAAACTTGACCTATTAAATGTTTTGATGTATTCCATTATTCCATACCAATCATATTTCAATTCTATGTATACGCGTTCACGATTTATACAAGCTGCTAAAATATACCTTGCGGAGACATTAGCAGATTCACAAATTCTAAAACATCCAAGAACAGCTCATTCCTTCGATATTTAATTCCTTCACGTCTCCATCCTATCTGACCTGTTACTTGAGATGTAATCTGTGCTTGCTCTTCTTTGGTTTGTGATTTTATTCCTTGTTGTGTGATAAAGGTCTTCAGAACACCGGTGTCCGTATTTTGCGGGTACCCAAAGTCCAGGATTTCTAGGTTCAGATCAAACATGTCGAGGTCAGAAAATCATTACAATATTCGTTTCGTTCCAGAAAATCAAAATACTTTTATCCTTTTGTAATTAAAGTATCAAATTACCATCCAAGAGTTCATAAATTAAAACAAAGTTATTTTTGACATTTTCTTCCGATATTTTTCCAAAATATGATTGCATGCAGTCAATGATTTTCAGCAGAAACTCAAAGACCATTGCAGCGTTCACGTTTTGCTTTGTTACAGCTGCCACCCATATGTTAGATCGCTACAAAAACGAAAAATGTACATCAAATTTGATTGAAGTATTGATAGGGTACTTGGTTGCAAATTTTCTTGAAAAATTCTTCGTAAGTCAAAGCCAACATACCTTTACATGGAAGAATGATGTTCGGGCTATATTTGTCACCGGCGATCTGACTTGCTGCCTGGCATGAATAACGTTGACACGGAACGCGTCCACAGCATTTCTACCAATGTCATCCCGATAAACCCTGGAGATTAGGACCTCTCCCTTATGATTGTATATAAACAGGCCTCCAATCATCCTTGCTGTACACAGGAGTAAATTGCTCCAATCCCCTGATTAAATATTCAAACGACTCTGGCTGCTTCGAGCCAAAAGCCTGCTGAGGATATCGATTCTTCTCAAGCTGCAAAAACAACAAATAAATTTGCAATTAGCCACTGAAGAATCAAAGCTATTAAACAATGCATGCATAAATGGCTTTTAAAATCACGCTTCATATGTGTTCCTGCTTCGCTTCGTGGAGTTTTGGAATATATACGCACTAAACTGTTACAATTTTTTAAACGTAATGTATAATTTAAAATGTCAGCAAACCGTTTTCAAATCTTGGTTTGGTTTGCGAGAGCGGCTGCTTACATTTTCATTGTATAAAATAGAGGATCAAAAACAAATACTATTAAAAAGTAACGAGGTTTAGACAAGGGCTGTCAGGTTGTGCTTTTACAAGAAGGCAAATTTATCGAAGAATATATAAATGTGAAACGTCTTTGCTATGTCTGCTAATCTGCTAAAAGTTATCCAGGTATTCCAGTTAACGTTAACGTCTCCCTATTCGACAACTTGAACTTGTGACTTGAAGTATTCGCACATTAGTAAATCCTCTACCTAATTATGCGAAATTTTCTTTCAGAAGGCTTTCATTTTCATTTCCAACGTTAGCAATGAATGAAGCAAGTCAGTATATTCTATATTTGTGTGAACGTTCCTCAAATTAGATTGTGATTTGTGATGAAAACTGCAAAAGTACAAAAAAAACTTACAAAAAAATTATTGGAAATGGTGGAACTCTCAACTTGAATTCTAGCCAAGAACAAAGGCAATACTAGCCTGTGCCAATCCAATGAATATGATTTTGACAAGATGTCTAAAACACTAAAGTTCCGCCCACACGTCACACAGACATCGATATGATGTATGCATTTTTGTTCCATACATATATTCTTCCTACAACCTAAAGTTTAAGGGCTGCTCCAAAATTTGCACAATTTTTTTTCCAAAACCTCACAACCGATAATAAATTAAGAAAGAAAATTTGCAGTTTGAATATAACATTTTTAAATTAAACACATTCAACAGTCTGTGTGGGATATCTCAAGTCACATTACATTACAAAATAAATATATTGATCTAGACTGGAGAGTTAACCCTAAAAATTTGGTGTCACATAATCGGTTTTATCCAAACGACAACCCACAACCGTATTTTGAAACCGTCCTTACCGTATCTTCCAATTTTACACAATTTTCTTGTTGACAATCATGTCACTACCAAACTGACCACGACTCAAAGGACAAACTCGGCCACGAAGTCAACTTTTTGTTACTCAGATCCGCCTTCCTTTTTGGAAAAAAAATTCTCAGGAAAATTATATTTTAGTGATATCAGAGCAGAGGAAAGGAGTATGAGTGTCTGTGTCTGATGACAAGTCAATATAAGATCTCTGCTATTATACGTACATAGTGCAAGGATAGTGTTATGCGGACAAGTAGGTAGAACATGGGTGGTTTTTTATACAGAAAAGACAATTTACTCGTTCATCGTTGATATTTTATATGAAAAACACATACTCCTGCTATCAGCTATCCCAGTCCCAAAGCATTGATGGATATAGTCAATATGAATCTGAGAGTTGTGTTGTTGTGTGCATAGCTTGTTTGTGGGCATGGGTATGCACCATGATAAAAGATATGTATAAAAATTGTACCCTGCATTTCCTTCGCTTTCGCTATAACACTTTTGGTGTGATGGGCAATTTAATGTCTTGTGAGTATGAGTTGAGTCCGAGTGTGGAGCAATAGAGCAACACATCTCACAAACGAACTTGGGACTTGGGAGGATGTTCTGACTGATATATACTTATGTTCATATAATATGACGATAAAATGTGTGAGCATTTTTAGCAGGATCAAATATGGTATGAGATTTTATTCGCATATTCTCAAAATGTGTATGATTTTTAAACACATAAAATATGTATTTTAATGTTTGTAAGTTTAGGGCATAGATTATCTCATATTATTGATTTGCTGTAATAAATGTAGGATTGTTAGTTAAGTCTAGGATTTCAGCGGGCCCACGCTAGATTTTCACAGTATGGATTGTGGTGGTAATTGGAAAATTGCATTACAAAGACATTGAATTTTATATACCACTAGTAACCCGTTGCACGCAAATGCGTGCAATCTAGCGGCTACTTAAAAATTTGAAGCACCCTTTTTCAAAATGC
>JAQFZW010000251.1:0-79704 GCA_034687055.1 Heteromurus nitidus | reverse complement strand
GCCGTTTATATTATTCAGGTGGGTGGGTGGGTAAAAAATGGCCAAAAAAGTGATTACGTAATATGTATATGTTCCCTATGAAGAGCCTGAATACTATAAGCCGGTTGAAGTGTTCCTTCAATACCAAAATGACCCAGAAACGTTCAATACAATGATGATAGCTAAGCAAGACGTCAAGGCCGGCGAGTTAGCAGCAGTGACGAAAGCCTTCGCTGTTGTATCTTTGGATGCGTCAAGCAAACTCTTCGAGCATAAAAATGATGAATTGATTGACACAACAATACAAAAACTTTACTTGGATGATCCAACAGAAAATGAGATTTATAAGTGGGATAAAGTTATGCGAAAGGTAAGCAGTATGTCGCTGGATGTATCTCTTCGCTCTTCGGAGAACTCCGTAGAACGAGCAATGGATCTATACGAAACTTGTTATTTTGCTGGACGAACGTCGTCTTCCTCTGCTCCTCACAGCTCAGATACGCCAACAACTTCTCGAAATGTTGGCGGCGTTTGGACATTCCCTAAGCTTATTAAGCACGCCTGCGTTGGGAGCAATGTCGTCTGGTCCATTTCCGGCAATCTGATGTTCATCAGGGCCATTCGGGATATAAAGCAAGGGGAAGAAATCGTTATGGCTCATATCGAGCCAACTGAACCCTACGACAAACGGTTGCAGTTTATGACCAGCAGAAAGATCTGTTGCAAGTGTTCCTTGTGCCAATTTGAAATGGCCGAACCTGACCACGTCACAGCGAAGAGAGCGAGCATTGTCAAAGAAATGCGACTCAGCGGTCTGACAGCGAATGAGTGGCCCCATGACTATAGTAAGCAGGATGTGAGGAAACTCCAGCATTGCATTGAAGATCTCGACATTCTTCGGACGGCCTTTGCAAAACTCAACTTTCCATTGGTGGACCCATCTTTCAACTTTGCCCTCTACTTGATCAGTGTGAAAAACTTTGATGAAGCTGTTAAAGTGCTTGAGAAAGCTTTTTACATTCTCGATGACACTGCTGCCGTATTTGACCTCATCAATATTTCTTTGCACTTGGCATACTGCTACCTTGCCCGGAAGAAGAACAAAGACAAGAATATGGCCAAGAAGTGGTTCAATGCTGCAAGGAGTTATGCCATGCTATCATATGGATGCTTGAGTCCTGTCAAGCTTCAGTTCAAATCAATTTTCGAGTATTTGGAGTCAAAGGGAATTGCCAAGTTAAATTGAAAAATGAATTTATTTTATATGCGATGAATAAATTCTATATATCGTCTCAACAAACTAATGATATTTCGCATTGTTTGCTTTGTCTGCTAAAACCTTCTTCCACAAACACTCCATTTGATTGCTAAACTGTTCACTTCTCGCCAAATACACAACCGCTCCAAATGTCCTATTCGAGTTTTTATTGAACTCCGTTCCATTGCATGAATCCACGTGCACTCGATTGTCATACGTGTACACACCGTTGAGTCTCGCCACGTTGGGTTCGGCACGAAAAAAATTCTGCGCCATGCTGAGCAAAATTCCGATGAACACATCATCCACCCAAAAGTATTTGGTTTTCAAGCTCATTAAGTATATCTTGTTTATCCAGTCCATCATAATTCCATACGCCCATCCACTGCAATACCTAGGATAAGTCTCCTCGGGCCATTCCTCTAATGATACGTACCACTTGGAATTGTGACCGCGGAGTGGCTTGGCTCCAATGAATTCACCGCAGTACAAGTCCTTCTGCTTATCAGGAGAGTTCTCAACAAGGTCTGCCATTCGCATGTCTATGAAGTAGGTAATGTCGACGAACATGTCGTCGTCGACTTTCATTACAAAAGGCTCATTGCTGCAATGATCGAGTGCCCATTTGTAGCCCATTAAGTGTTTGTATGACAAATTCCTGTATGAATCGATGAAGCTCCCTGTAACAATGTCACCGTGGAGGTGAGACTCTTCGTCCAGCTTCTGATCCTCGATTAAAATCTTGTTCTTGTCAAGTTCCTTCGGATTTGCTTCTCCCATTAGGAAGACTGGACGAACGGACCAGCTACGATAGTTATGCGAGGATCCCCAAGTATTTCGAATTACTTGTCGCTCCATGAAATGGTTTCGGGATGTGTGCACCAACACGGGCAGAACTTTTAGGGAGGGGTCTGCGTTTTGACACAGCGAAATATTGTTTCGGATCCATTTAAAGTTGGTAATATTTAATAAAGATGTTTTCGATGGGAAATCTGCTATTTCAAAATCAATTTCCTTCTTTTTGAAACTGTCACGGTCGAATTTATGATGTGGTACATTGTTTGACTCTATGGAAGCTTGATGGGGCTCCGGAGGAATGTCATGTTTGCTTATGATAAAGTTTTTGTGTGATTGCACATGCAAAAGTTCGTGAAGCTTGATTTCAGCCAAGAATTTCAATGTCAATGTCACCAGTAACAAAAGAACCTACAAAAACACAACACAATAAGAAAATGATACCACATAAAATTGTGCTAAGGGTTTTGACTTAGTTCGAAGGGAGGCTTACCACCACATGTATAAAACCAAATTTGAAGCTAGTTCTAATGGACCGCGGAGGATGAAACTGAAACTTTGGGTATTTTTCTGGGAGTCTTATCGTCGTTACCACCATGTTTCAACGTTATAAGTTGTGATTTATTAGCAACGTGCAGTCAATTGCAAGTATTAAAATTTACATTGGAAAAAGTATAAAAAATAAATCTTTTTACTGGCACATGATTTCACATGAGTTCCACTGTTCTACCTACAATTATAGGTCAGTAATAAATATGGTGTGGGAAGGTTTGCGTCTCTCTGCTTTATAGTTTTTTAAAGATACTCCAACTTTAAATTCATTAATCAGATCAATTCGCATTTATACTTTGTGATGTATTTCAATACTTCAGTCAGACTGTCAGGTTTTAAGAGTTTTTGAGATCTGTTTGAGGTCGTATTGTGGTTTGTACGAATCTGCTCAAAGCAAATAGTAAGGTTTCGGCAGATTTATTTGCAAAATCACGCACACAGATCATACTCTTACGCTCAGCGTCCGTGAACGAGTTTCCTGATTTATTTCAGCCTTATTTTTTGACATCAACCCTGGTATTGAAAATTGTTGAGGGACAGGGACAGATACCCGAATGCGTATTCAGAGTTCATCTTCATTCTTTGCATGGAATATTGGACTCCACGATGACGCTGTATTTGTTTCACTCACAAGACTACATTTTATATAATATGCAATTAGCTACAAAAATATATGGCCCGCATGGTTGCGGTTGCACGATCATGTTAGTCATTCAGCAACGCTCATATGCCAAGTGCAGTGACTCATTCTACTAAAACATAACATCGTTATTCTTGGTTAAATGACGAAATGTGAAAACCCTTACAAACTACGGATCAATTGATGCACTAGCTTCTTTGCTGCGGCTCAAGTCGCCCAAACCGAAATTTTTAGACATCCTAGATGCTCTTGGTTTATTTCATATTGGATTTGCTCATGGAAAATTTTCTATCGTTTTTAAGTGTTTGAATTTGATTGGAAATTGGATGCACAAGTAACTTTGCATGGAATAGTTGAGTTGCAATAACGGTCAAGACCCAACAATCCCAACATATTTGTATATGCATGTCTTCACTCCAATCTACTTTATGCCCATTTTTCGTCCATCAGGTTGCGAAAGTGCAAAACTCTAAAAATAGACGTAAACATCGTCTTTCGAATCGAACACATGAGGATGTTCGAGTACACACGAGCGAGAATGAGAATGATATTATATCCTTTACATTTTAGTAATCTACAAGAAAAAACTGCATCCTACTTATTTTCACACAACCCAAACACATCTCTGTCATCAAATGTATTTTAAACAAACCGTGATCTGTTATTACTTTCGTGAATAACAGGAAATCTTTACGTGAAGCTAAACTTCAAATCTAAATTAAACTGGTCGAAGTTATTGTTCTTAACAGAATACATGGGCAACACCTTAAGTACCTGCCTACCTACAACTTGAAGATTAAAATAAATCGTTATATTAGAGCAAACAATGATGTATAACGGCGATAGTGATAACGAGCCAGATAGCTCTTGCGAGGATTCATCTATTTCTCCATTGAACATACCTCATGTGAGTACATTAAATACAGATATTGTTATGCAATATTATATGATTAACGACCGTGCAAATCCGGTTTGCCAATAAAATGTATTTATTCTTGTCGCCGCTTTCGTTTGGTGCCCCAGATATTGCAGCATGTTTTCAGCAACTTATCAGTCTGGAACTTGAAGAAATGTCGTCTCGTGTGTAAATTCTGGAACACGGAAGCCACTCCGTTATTACGCAAGCTGTCCAAAATCTGTTTTCGAACGGAGAAAACGTTGGAGGAGTATGCTTCCATAGACTTATCAAAGGTCTGTCAAGGCTTTGATATTAAGAATGAGGTTAAACTCAAGTTTAGTGCAACGCAAGATTTTTTCAAACAATATGGAGCAAACATAAAATCCTTGGACATTTCCTTCCACCACGAATACGGGAGCGCTGTTATTGGGGAAATATTTCCATACCTAACAAATCTGGAGGAGCTTTGTCTCAACGGTCGAGCTCATTTTCTTTACGATGAGTTATCCAGGGACACACTTGTGAGTGCGCTTCCTAAATTAAGGTGCCTGTTCGTGTATGATTCCAGTTTCGACTTGAATGGCTTTGAGCCTCGAAGAATTTGGGCAGAAAATGTCTTTCACATTTTGGCCGGTGCACCAAACTTGGAGAAGGTGTTTTACGCACCTTTCTTAGAAAGCAGGGCAAAAATGTTCTTTGAGATATTGAAATGCCAGCCAATTCAGCACGCTCGCTTATCTCACTTACACATCAACCATTTGTGGATGAACTCTGAGGAAACGAGGATTTTAATGTCAAAAAATTACCCCTTGAAATACGTTCATCTCGTTCTGACATCTCAGCTTCATCGAAACTCCTTGAATGAACTGCTGTTCCATGCGAAAGAGACGCTTCAGGAGGTTACATTGACTTTCACCGACGGAACCAGTTGTCTGGAATTCCATCCTATTCAACCTTTGCGAAAGATTAAAAAGCTGTCCATGATTGGCTACGATGGACCATTAATTGTGGCTGATGCGCCGTCGCTAAAGCTGCTAGTTATAAGCTTACCGGATAGCACCATCTCCCCTGGGAGTATACAAGTGAACCCGAACCTAGAAGAGCTGGAGATTTATGATTTTCAGGGGAAGTACAACATTGACTATTTGCGAGCACTTTTCAAAAAGTTTCCAAATTTGAGACTGCTTAAAATTAATAACGTGAACAATGACATTTTGAAAATGGTGTATGCCTATTTACCTGAACTGTGTGAGCTACGAACTTGCTTTCACAAATTTTATGGCGTTGCGT
Organism: Heteromurus nitidus; assembly: GCA_034687055.1. NCBI lineage: Eukaryota > Metazoa > Arthropoda > Collembola > Entomobryomorpha > Entomobryidae > Heteromurus > Heteromurus nitidus. The sequence continues at coordinate 74,292 of JAQFZW010000251.1, read as the reverse complement.
CGAGTCGGATTGATAGTGGACTTAATGGATTGGCATCAAGTCAGCAAGACGAGGAGTTACTGGAGATATGGGATGATCGTGATATTTGTCACTTACGAGTGAATCCTTGGATGGGCCAGCTCAAATGTACGAATATGTACCAAAAGAATTCATGCAAACGGGTCAAAATGGCAGAGTTGCAATTTCATAACCAAATGCTATGCTTTCATTTTTCAGTTTTACAGCATTTGACACTGGAAGTGGGTCTGATATCCGATTTTGGAATTGTTTTGGGAATCGCAAGGTGCAAAATGTTGAAAGAACTTACACTCAAGAATACTGGTGGGCATTTTGAGGATTGCGGTGTAAGTGTAAGAAATCTGAATCAGAGATCGGATATCGTAGTGTTGAAAGGGATTTCATATTGATGCAATTCATGGATAATTTTTTCCAGGATCCAAGGTTAATTTTGACAGACAGATCATTGCGTGTACTGACAGAGGACATGGATTTGCATTATTTGAAAATTGAAGGATTTTCGCATATGTTTAGTGTGGGTGCAATTGAGCGAGCTAAGGTGGCCATGCAATCAACGGAATTCTTGCTTCAGTGAACATGAACAATGCAATATGCAATACAACCTATGTTTATGACTTACATATAGTTTATTTAAGACCATCCGCTAATTAGCTTCAAGCTACGATATTTTAATAAAAAATATAGTAATAAACATAACACGGGACTATATTTTCTTGTCTTGAAAAAATTATTTATTTGATTGGGAAAACATATATTGGCAATTGTAATTTTTCCAGGTTCAACAAGTAGCCAACATTCATAGAATTATGCATTTCCCTAACAAACAACAAGACCACCTACAAATATTTATTCCTTTTAGCATGCACTTTTTTGCCACAAAATATGCTGAAGTTCACATTTGGTTTGGATCTATGAATATAAAGATTTCGGAAGTACTTTACACAGTCGGAAAGTACATCATATAATTATCGTTTACAAAATACAAAGCAGATCGATTATATTATCCTTCCTTACAAAGACTCAATAAATTCAATACGCATATTAGTATGCTTCCGTCTATTCACCACAAACCCAACTCGTATTTGGCCAACATTGCAATTTCTCAATTTTTATTCGAAACACGAAACAGTTTTGCAATGTAGTCACAATATTTAATGCAGGACATTTATTTAGTAACTTCAGTATTTAGCTAATGTCAACTAGAAAACGAGAGATGACCATGCAATTATGTGTTATAAAGCGTGACATCGTGAGTAAATGTTGTAAGCTTTTGTTAGCGTATGAATTCAATGACACCACAGACCGTTTTAGAAACTCAAAATACAAAAGTTCATGCATATAGTTAGTAGAACCAAGATATTTGATATGTATGGAAGTATAATATAGTACTTCAGTTTCTTTCATTAGTCACTTAATCATGCTCACACTAGTCACACTTTATCAATTAAGTTTAGCACAAAAAACGAAAAGTGTTCTTCGTTCGTGATGGATTTAGTTTTGGTGAAAATAAGATTATTAGAAGTCTTCGTGCTCTTTCGTCGAAACATTTATATGGAGAAATCAGATTTACATGTGCTTATTCGGATAAAGGAAGGCACTTTCTACAGGTCATTACAATTATATACACTTTGCATGTACTTTTTAAGATCTTATCATGAGACGGAGTATTTAAATTCTGTTGTAACGTGTATGAAGACATATATCATTATACAATAGGGAAGTAAAAATGGTAACGCATTATACATATAACTAATTACACGCCTCATTGATGTAAGATTAATATATTTATATTCATTTATACTAAAATGGCCGAAGATGTACCAACACTCAAAAATTAGTCGTTTAATTACCGCTACAAACATACATACATACACGCTCGTGAAAATGTTGCGAACTAATAACGTTGGTCCTGGCAAATATTTAATCGGAGAGATACGTACAGCTCAACCTGGAATATCATTTTTGAACAGTATTTATATAATTGGTCTAAGTTCGTTTCAATTTGGAGTGTCAAAATCCATACGAGGAATATCATATATACATATTTTGTAAAAGAAAATCCTTTGAATTATATCACATTTCACATCTTCATAGTGTCATCTTTTGATACCTAGTGCTGCTGTCGGTAATTTATTTTAAAATCAGAGACTGTGGTACCGGTTTAGCGTTTAGTCGATTCAGGGATTTCAAAACAAACAATTTGTTACTTGAGCAAAGTGTACCCGAAGTCCGCTATCGAATTTGAATATAACGAGCGAGGTTGGAAGATAATTATTGAAAGGTTTTCGCTAAGGGTAAGATTTTTATACGAACATTTATACGTGGGATAAGGATAAATGTTGCAGACCGCAAGGTGTTTAAGTAATGCATAAAAGATAGTTTTGTTAGGGAGTGCAGAGCAGGATAAATTCAACAAGGTGAGGCTCGAACATGAAATTATTAGCGCACCATTAGTGCATATCTTCTATCGCATGCTAACGTTTGGTCATCATCTCATACATGTGTTCTTAATTTATAGAAAAGGACCTGCTATAATTTGATTGACCGCAATCTGTATAAGACGTACCAGTGAACAAATCATTTACACTCAATTCTATATGAAAGTCTTTGGTATGTTTTGGAATATTTTTTCCTGTTCAAAATAACGGAGCCCAGTTTTAGTGTTGTAGTATATTATGCGATTCAGTTCAGATTGTACTGAAGAGGAAAAAATAAGACGCTGTAGTAACTGTAACTTCCCTTCCCACCTAACGAAATACTTGTCTTCAACGTAACTTTTTTGAGCCATTCAATTCGTATGTGAATATATATCAAGTCAGAGGATTAGATTAGCGCTGCTTAGTTTCTATAACCTAGTTGATTAGAGCCGTGATAAAACTTGGGCGCAGAGGACCAGCTTGGATTCTCTTCACCGTCAGCATCATCGTCGGAGTCGTCTTCCCCACTAGAGTCAGCGTTTCCAGCATAAGTATTGTTCTGATTGCCATCGGGATTCTTTCCAGACACAACATTATGACACGGATTGCAGACCCGAAGAGGCTTTTTACTTTGATTGGGAAGTAGGGCACGGTTCTTCGAGCAGGGTCCACAAACAACTGCACCGCATTTCCTGCAGTGATGCTGTATGGAAACATTTACAATGAAAAAATTTATTAGCCAATGTCATTTTGCAGAATTATAGGGACAAGCAAATAAAAAAGTGAGTGGACTCACTCTTCTGTTAACAAAGGTGAAAGGTGCACGGCAAACTTGACAGGCGGTAGCCTCTGAATCCGGAACCCAAACGGCAGCATGCTGTTCCACAGGTTTCTTGCCACTTTTCTTTAAGAGGTCGGACACACATTTCTGAATATGGCTCATCCATTCCGCTTTCTCCGTCGGAGTGGCGGCGTAAACGGCAAAACTTTTTGTGCTTGTCTTTATAACCCAACCGTTCTTTAATACTAAAAACCACAGTATTACGGTTAGATTAACGAGCAAAGGGGATATTAAAATTGTAGATGTATTCAAGTAAATGAAAACTTACGCCCATCGTCTTCCAGAGAATCTAGCTTCACTTGCTCTAATGGAATGATATGTTGCTTGTTGTACTACAATGAATGGGAAAAATGTTATCATAGAATGCTAAAACAATGCTGGGTGGTACATATACAAGCATACGTAATTTAAAAGTGTTACAATTTACTTTTTTCTTATTAATTACGATGTTTCCATAAACCAGTGAATCGTTAAAAAGGAAAAACTGTCGTGGTTTGGGTTTCTTGCGGCACATTTTTGTGAGAATTCCTTCCCCAACTAAAACTCGCCCAGGAACTGCCAACGGCTTCATATAATAAAGTAAACCATGTTAGATATTTTGACACACATCCGCTTCATCACATTTAATACAATTTTTCTTAATTAAGGCAATACCTGTCCAGAGCTACCAAAGCAGCCCTCAACCGCTGCTATCCTCCTAGCATTAGCTTCACTGTTCACTATTTAAACAAATTTGACATATATTAACTTATATACTCTTTGTATAGATTCTCCGCGTGATTGGATAATATTGGCACGATTTAAGATACGAACCACTCGTTCCTCTTTACTTACCCAATCTGTCAACCATCTTTTTTTCTTTATTTACGCCTCCCACTTCTCAGTAATAGTAGATCAGCTCATGAATAAATTGAGTGATATTTGATATTAAACTGCTGGCTTTCGCCGAAAAATTTCAGGCTTTGCAGGTTACAGATTTCTGAGAAATTTCTTTTACAAAACTATGTTCTTGATGTAATGGGACCCGCTCCAGAAATGCTGCTGAAATATACCAAAAATATTCATTTCAAGAGTTACGAAATCATTTACAATTTTTATGTTTGAATATCATTCTGAACCTCTAGATATTCATGAATAAACGTACAAGTCTAGATTGGTTTGGATCTAGTAGATTCGAAGCAAAAGCTATCTAACTAAACTCTCCTCAAGGTGAATCTAATAAATCTGACCAAATCATTGTTTTCTGATATCAATCTCTACAAACGGGATGACAATGAAGGATAAGAAGCTTGCCCAGTTGGGCGTTTTATATAGCTTCGTTATAACGAGTCTAATAATTCAGTAAATTGCTACAAAGGACTCTATGTACTGGAACCACTAGCTTTAAGCACATAGACAAGAATTTTACTCACACTTCTTGTGGAAACACCCTCGCACTCAAAAATCACACTGAAATCTTGGATAAGATTTGCTTGATTGTGAATTCACTATGTACCTTTGTTCTTGGAAGGAATCTTCACAGGAAGGAGTATAATAAACCCTTCTCAGAATGCTTATTTTGTGCAAAACGTTTCACCGAATATGAGAAATCGCCTTCAAGATGGTAATATAAATTAAAACTTCGGATAGCACACACACACAATCTAATTCCCTTGTTCAGCAAAAATATATAGCAAAAACCTTGAGAGACAAAACGAAATAAAATTATATTAGTGCAACCTTTTAGGAAAATGTAACTCGACAGGATGACTAATAACTTCACTGGTATTCATAATATATAATGTTTTGTCAACACATCCAACACCCTGATTGTGGATCTCTGTATTAGAACAAAACTCTGAAACTATATATCCTTCTGACGCATTTATCAATTAGTCCGACTGCTGGGATGAGAGAGAGAGAGAGATGAGGGCAGTCGAAAGGAAAAAAGAATCCGATACGCCTCTTGCACACACTTTTGTATTGAATCAATGTGAAGGAAATTAGTGTGTAGCTGTGTAAAAAAATGTATCTCCTCGCACTCATAGGTGCATTGCATATGTATCAGTAGATGCATTTTCACTCTTTGCTCACAATTTCTCTCTCAAATCCACATATCTAGCCAATACACAATTGTGTGAAGCATATCGTATTTTTTATTATTGTAATTGTAAGCATATAAACGTCTGCAAATGTTTGAGTTAGCATACTACTTACTACAGCATCCGATTCCCTTTGAGGAATTAATCGTCCTCAACTCGAACTCATTATGATAACATCGCAGTGAGATTGATAGGATGATGAGTAGTAGGCTATATGTTCCTCATCCAAATTCTCGCATATGTCTCACATTTGATTGCATTCATTATGGATGGACACAAGGTATATTTTTGTGCCCCTCTTCTCTCAACCTCAACTCTCGTCTTCCTATGAACAAGTGTGTGTGCAATTGTGCTATTGTCCACTGCGTGTGAGCAGTATTCATGAAAGCTATGCTCACGTATTCCTGTATCGCTTGCCCATCACACACTCTCAAGGAAATTGTTTTATTGCCAGTCATATGCTGTGGCTGAACAGACATATATTCAGACACTCTGCAACAAGACAGAGTCATAGTCAAATCTCTCACACTGAATTTTTGTGACAGAGGAAATAGGTTGGGTTGGGTTTGAAATCCATACTTTTATTCACAGTCTCACTGTCAGTGGGAATACCTTTCGTTGGTTTGGTTCAGTCTCTGGTAAAGTTCTTGTTGTTTTCTGCTTTAATGCCTAGTTTGCCCAGTGTGATTGTGTGGTTTAGTTTAGTGTGTAATGTATGCAAGCAATATGCTGACTGCATAGATATGCGACAGTGCTGAGTGACTTTTGTATGCACACATGTATGATGAACTGCACACGGCACACAAGTATGAATACGATGAAATCATCCCTCAACAAAAATACTATTCACGCGATTGTGTACGCAATTCCATATATTGTGTTGCTCTACACTCTGAACTGAAGTAGTAAGATAAAGTAGTAAACACATTTATTAACTCCCACTGCTGCAGGTGCTTGTAGTTTTCGTAGCAATAAAAATTGACCAAGCAGAATTATAACAGATTCTCAATGTGCCCCATTCAGTTGAATGCCTTGTCATCGGTTGTCAGTTTTTTTTGCACAAAGGTGCATTACTTGCTGTACTTAATTATAGTGTTACCCTAACCGTGAAAAGTTAGTCGTTTTACATTTTCACATGAAGGGAAGGGAATCATAAAGCTATTTAATGGAAGGGTGGATGTGCTTACAGAGCCTATGCTACTTGCTACATATGAACTCATATAGTCTGCACAACTGAATGTAGGCATCAGGTTTGGTATATGACTCTGAAGGCATTGTTCACAGCATGCAACTAGCATTCTTTATGCTGAGTCTTTGTTTATGCTTGTATTGTATTTCTGCGCATTTCACACACAAGTTCTAAATGTAGTTATGAATTATTATGTGAAAATGAACTATATGTGCAAGTGCAAAGGGCAACATATCTCACAGTAAATGTTCATAATTTTATTAAAACATTAAAAAATTCACGTTAAAACTTATATTTTCATGCGTCAAGTCCGTGTAGATATACCGTATAATTTTGCAATCTTCACTTATTCCTGATCTTAAGAATTTTTGTAGATAATTTTGCGATAAGAAAAATGTTGGCGTAAATTATCATTAATCATATTCCCTCTCCAACTTAATTGCAGAGTTGTCATATAAAACTCAATTTATTACAACGATTCGCGCGTGATATGTCACAAAGTTCGAAGGCAGACACACGACACACACAGCGGAAGTAGAACCTAGTCGCTTACAACAATTATGGGAAACTTCACATCGTAATTTTGTTGCGCTACCAGATAATAATTTCTTGTTGTGCTTGTGTAAAGCAATAATCGTAAAATGGCTTGTAAAATTGTAAAGTTACTGCAACAATAGCGAAGTATCATAATACATATTTAAAACTAACCCGACTTCGTGGTGTAAAATAGTCTTCAAATGGAAGTTTGTACATTATTATCTCGGGAAATTAGTTGAATTATTATGTTAATTAGTTTATTTTCATCTGCCATCAATTCTTCGATAAATTTAGAGACATGGAGCCCCATATCATCGTCATCGTCGATTTTCCCGAGATCCGCCTTGAAAATTGGCGTGATTTCCTTCCAAAATTTTGGGTAAGTTAATCCTTTTTCTCGAAAGGCATGAAGAACAATTGCCATCTGGTCCAACGTATCTGCTACAAAGGTTTTTGATGACGAATCGTACTTAATTTCTCCGAGTGCCTTTGCGAGTACTTTCTCCAATAACTTGGTTGTAAAAGTTGGTCTCATCTAGAGGAAAGCCAGAAAATAACTCAAGGTTGACGTAACTGCACGTGTGTGCAGTTCACATGTGTGAGAAAGAATACTTCTTCTTTCATGATTTCAACAGTACCTTTGACAAGCCTCGCTTCATTAGTTTCAGCAGTTTCAGCTCCGAGTCACCATCTTTCTCAGGGAGTTTAGATATTTCTGACTCCAGCGTTCTTATGACTGGAAGTAGAATTTTGATAAGACACGAATCGTATTCATAAAGCATGATATTGCGGATTTAAAATATGTCTAGAATAGGATATGTCTGACGATAAGTCCTATATTTCCTAATATTTCCTTCACGACTTAAACTTACCATGAACAAGTTGGTGTTGTAACATCCCAACAATTTCCTTCACTCCAGAGCGAATGACAGCTTCGACCATCAAATATGCATACTCCAAACCACCCAATACCTCGTGGGTTAGAGGTACTTTGAGGTGGTTTTCCCAAGGCAGTGGTTTCGTGTCGGAAAGTTTCACCAAGAGTTCCCATTCTGCTTCCAGCCGGTCTACTGCAGAATCCAAGCTGGTGGAAACGGTTTCTGAAATGAACGTCAATTGGTTTTTGGTTTTCTCGAGGGCATCCGAATCTGGGTCAGAAGACGCTTCAATTTTATCCATTAAAATCCCGAAGAGCGCTTTGCCCCCTTAAAGAAACGTAACGAGATTTCCCGTATATAAATTATCAACAAGGTTATTCATTAAAATGAATGTAGCTTTACGATCCAAATTCCAATTGTTGTAATCTTCATACAACAACGGAGAGGTATGATGACGATGAGCTCGACTTAGCATAGACTTACTTACTGTGGTATAGTAGAGTTAGCGAAGGCTGGGCTACATCATTGTAGAAAATCTCTAGCGAATCCTTTTGGCATAATCTTGTGCTAATCTTTGCATTTTTAAAGTTGTAAAACACCGGAGCGGAACGGGGATCAGAAGCACAGATATTAAGATAGGTCAGTATTATGAAACAAGTTCCAATAATGCTTTTCGCAAGGAATTTCATTTTCCTGAGACAACGCAAATACAAGATGTTTGATAAGGAACGTAAGCAAGTATAGAGTAATTATACTTTGCAGACTGTTCTCAATTTACCTGGTTTTACGAGAATCTATTTTGGCTATTACTGAGGCGTAAGTTTTTAACATTGAACATACCATATATACATGTGCCCTGTAATTGTAATCATTTTTGTAAATACGAATAACAGCATGGGACAATATTCAATTGAAACTCTCATTTGTTTAACATATTGTCAGTTTTAACATATGTTATCCAGAATCATTCACATGAAGCCGGTTCTCCTGTATTTGGTGGCTATTATCAAGGCATCGCGAAAACCCATATCTTTAAATCAAGTGTAAAGCAAAGGATAATGTACAATACGTTGTGCGGATTTGCTAATGACACGACACTTACACCGCACATTGAACTATGCATGAATGGGTCCACATGGTCCACGTCAAATGTATGAATACTTGTCAACCCTATCGTGATGATTTTTGCAACATCATACATGTATCATCATTGTTTTGCAGAAGGCTAAGTATGCACAATGTGACTTCTATTTTTGTTGAACACTTAAATGAATTTCATCTACCATGATTTAAGTGATCTGAAATAAATTATCCAGTTGGATTCGAGCACGTGGACTCCACTCAAGACGACCACGACCCACGACCGTTTCCAGAAAGTTAATCGTGTCTACTATGACATGTATGAAAGTATCAGTTCAGCATCAAGTTGTGTATGAAACGCATGACGCATATCATGATAAGATGTGCATGCTTCTTAAAAGTTTGAAGTTGCTGTAATTCTTATGGCTGTAAGCAATAGCTGTGGCATATAAAATGGCGTTGAATTTATTGGGAAATAAATACGTATTAAAAATTGAAGGAATGTCTCCCAAGTCCAAATCCGCAATTAAACCATGATTCATATTTCGCCATTGCACTGCAATGTGCTGAAAACTTTTGATTAGCGAAGTATTATTATAGGTAATACAAATACAGATTATGCGATATAACTATAACACTTGCATGCACTACTTAGCATGTACATGCACGAGCTGTTATAAAAAGAATACATATGTGTACTTGAGCTTCATTCATGAATCAACTATAAAGAGAGCATTTCAAATATCCGTTTCGTTTAACCTTTCAAACAGATAGTGAAAGTCTTGCCAAGAACAGGTAACACTCACTTGACTCACTATACGGAATGAAGCAAAGTATTGTAATGTACAACATTCATATATACATATATACTTCCTCTTCTACGTAGACTGAAATTGAAATACAATTCCGTTTTACAAACAAAACTGCAAAAAATACATGTGCCTACAAATATGCTCACCAATGTGCTTCATATGCCATCACGTGAGCGTGAGATGCTTTATATATATTGCTCATTGATAAACCCAACTTTTACAGGATAATTTACAAGGTTAAGGGTAAATTTTGTATTCTTGTAGAAAAACTGGACTGGAGCTTTTCATGTCTTATAAGACAAAAATGCTCACGGTAGCACATAAATGCATTCATAAATTATAATTAACACGTAAAATGTCTTTTGATATGCAAAGAAACCGGAGACGTATATATGCATGTGATGTGGTGACCTGTGAAGCCGCGATGAGAAGAGAAGAGTGTGATATGAAAAATATAATGATAATGACGAATACGATACGAGGATGTTCATTCTGTGTGTACTCCTCGTCAGAGTTTTATCAAAAACAAGGTATGCTTACAACTTTGAGGAATGCGTGATCACACATTATCATATTTTTCAAAGGTCTCTGGCGTCACGTCCCTCTCATTACTCTCTCTCATCGCCTCGTGCAATCCCATAATACCACAAAACTCATCATCAACATCATCAGAATATACTATCACACAATACAGAGAATGAAGAGTGAGGAATTCCTTATAAATGCCACGGCGAAATATGTCTGTGATGATGACTATGACCGCACACGCACATAACGTTTTTACGTATTCTTCTTCACCCGAGATCACCATTAAAACTTGATGAGTTGCATATGTGTGATATGTGTAATAGCATCAGCATCACATCACCATGTCTGGCTTGTCTGCACAAATGTACCAGATATATCCTTCGCTCATCCTTTCTTCCTTATCCAAATAATTCCAAATTCACTTTCTTTTCAATAATAAATTTCTTCAATACGGCCATAATGCATACTTACACAGACACACACATTTACCCCATCAGCAATTGACATTATTATAGCAATTTTCCTCCAAATGTACCTGTACACTTACAATCCTCTCATTTAAACTTTCTGATTTTACAAAGTAAAAACTCCATCTCATCATCCATAATTCATTTGAGCAGACTTTTTTTTGAGGGAAAAGTTCATTTCATCAAGGTAAATCCAAGATAGATACACCTTTTACGAGTATATGCACCTCAACCTCAAGCCAAGCTCCTCTGTACACAATCCTTTTCATACGAAAAACCATCAAGTGGATTAAACCATATAAAAAAGTATCATCTTCTTCATCGAGAGTACAAGAAGACTATAAGGATGATATTTCTCTCTCTTTTACATCCATATCCAATATCGTCATCACGTCACCATCTTCATCACATCCACATCGTGTGTGGATCCTCTCTTTTAGTCTTCTCCTCGTCACAATAGTAATCGTTTCTACTTTCCCATTCCTCCGATGCTTATAGAGGTACAAGTACAAGACGATATATAGAGATAGAGCCAAATAAGCCAAAGCTTTATAAGAGAGGATAAAATACACACAATTTCATGATATCATTTTTTCTCAACTCAACAACTTGAGCTGAGCTAAAACGTACACGGAATAGTGTATACTACTACAGCAGATATACAGAAAATAAGCTCTAACTCTTTTCAATACCTTCTCTTGTTCATCGGCACATTGTAGCACTAAAACTATATAACGTAGTGCATGTATAGATGAAGTGTAGTACTACGTACATACTTTGACCGTCACTTTTCTCTCTCTCTCTCTTCTTCAATACATTTTCATTTCACTCGTCTCTTCAAACCAACCTCACACCTCTCATCATGCATGCATAATAAAAACCCGACCCAAATATTTTTATTTTCATTCCCAACTTCCGTATAATGTGCAATTCTCTGTAGATTTGCAACAGGATTCTTAAAAAACACCACCGCTCATCTTGCATGTCATTTTTTATATGAGAAGATCGTCCTCTCATCAAAAAAATTAAATATGTGAAAAGTGTGAAGTGAAGTTTTGAGAAGGTCAGAGGGATATCGAATAAAAAATATAAATATATTTTTTTCTCTCGTTTGGTTGTGTTTTGTGTGTTGTGTCGAGGAATATAAGATCAGCTGTCGTAGTCATAAAACACCTTTAGCCCACACCACTACCACCACACCACGCATGTATGTGAAACTGATTAATTGCGATCTGTTCAGTGAGGTAAGATTTCTGATTTCATTATTGTCAAAAATAGTAATTTGGAGGTGTACATCGCAATAAGCTAATTACAAAATTGTGTAAAGGTCATATGTGTAAAGTAAAGGTATAGGTGCAGGCAGGGATCATCGTGTTTTGGTATTGGATAATGCATGCGTGCATGCCAAGAAGAATGAATGAAACAATCGAAGCAATTTACAAATATGATAAGTTGAAAAATGTGATGTGGAGATTCATTGTTTTGAATTGCAAACGGTTGACGGTTGACAGTCAATAGTTTTAATAGGTGTTGTTTTCAGAGATTTACTTAATTTACTATCAACTTGTGTAATAATATCGTGGTTTAATTATGTCAGATTAAATATCATATGTTTGTTGTGTGTTTGTGTGTTACGGAGAAAGAAAATGTAACGTCATTTGTCATATGTGTTTTATGAGTGCACTGTGACGTAAGGATGGGCATTGTAGTCATTTAGCCACATTTGGAACACCTGCTGGTGCAATCTGAGTCACGATACCGAAAAAAGTTAGCAAATGTAGCAAATCTTTTAACACGTAATCGTAATGTAAAATGATATCCAAATATGGAAGGGGGAGATGGTCAGGGTATTACGAAGATGAAAAAAGTCTTCAGGTAATCGTAATTGCATGCGCGACTACTTAAGTCATACGTGAGTACTTCCAATCCTTGTAAATTGATACTTTGTGTGCAAGTGTGCAAAAGGAAAGTTGAAGTGCTGAAAGGGATTTCCATTCAGTAAAATGTACTAATTTTCATACCTATACACCTCAGCCCAGCCTTTACTCGCAATCACAAAGTTTGACGAGTGATTACCCTTCAACTAGAAGTACCCTTTATCATTCTTGTACTTTCTTGCAAATTTTTCGTTTCTTTTTATTCTGACAAAAATTTCCAAAAACTCAAACGGAATCCCTTGCTATGATATGATAGAAGATATATGACACTTTTTACTTTGCCGGGGTATACAGGGTATAGAGTCTCGCACGACTCGAGGTTGTAAAATTGTGTACTTAATATTGACTACCGATAGAAGATATTGTCTTTGTGTCTTGTGTGACACGTGCAACATGATGTTAATGTAATTTATATGATGTACTATACTATGGAAAACCGAAAACCTCATTTTGTAGGGGACAAGACAATTTAACAAATCATTTGTTTTTGTTCTTTCTATTTCCACAGGTTTTCTGAACATCGTGGATCTAGCTACGAAGTATAGAATATAGTCCTCTAGATTAAGGCCTCTTCGGAAATTTGTATCAGGAGGAAGGGGGCGTTTCGCCGTATGAAACAAAGATGCCTTTATTTGGGAAATCGCAGAAGAACCCTGCAGAGGTTGTGAAAGCTTTGAAAGAAGCAGTAACTGCTCTCGAAAGGGGCGATAAAAAGGCAGAGAAAGCTCAAGAAGAAGTTTCGAAGCAGCTTACAAATGTGAAGTCTATTCTGTTTGGTGCCGCTGACACAGAACAGCAGACTGAAATTCTGATAGCCCAACTTTCACAAGAGCTGTACAACTCCAATCTTCTTCTTATGTTAATTAACAACCTATCCAGAGTTGAATTCGAGGTAAAAAAACGTACACAATTTCTATACTGTAAAATTGAAGGTAAAGTGTGAATGATTCATTGGGAAAATATATGTAAAAATAATCATTTTTGTATTGTTATTCGTAGGGAAAGAAAGATGTTGCACAGATTTTCAACAACATATTGAGGAGACATATTGGTGCCCGATCTCCTACTGTAGAATACATCTGTACTAAACCTGAGATTTTGTTCACACTTATTTCAGGGTATGTTCTGCATGATATTGTTGTAATTGCAATACTCAATTTCGTTGACAGAAGGATGTAATGAATATAACTGAGCCAACTTTCACTTATAGATATGAGCACCATGATATCGCCCTTAATTGTGGAACAATGCTACGCGAATGTGCACGTTACGAGGCATTGGCAAAAATTGTCTTATATTCGGATGACTTTTACAAGTTCTTCAACTACGTGGAAGTATCAACATTTGATATCGCCTCAGATGCCTTCTCCACCTTTAAGGTTAGTTGTGTTTGACTTGTTATTTGTTTTGTATGAAGGCATAACAGATTCCATGTAATTGTGCGTTATTATTGAGAAGAACGTTTTGAAGACCTTTAATTTTTTAATCCTGTTGTAGGAATTACTGACTCGTCATAAACTACTGAGTGCAGAGTTCTTGGAGGCTAACTACGACAAAGTGTTTAGTCATTATCAACAACTGTTGAATTCGGAAAATTATGTGACCAGAAGACAGAGTCTAAAGCTGCTAGGCGAACTGTTGCTGGATAGGCACAATTTTACGGTAATGAGACTAATGGCTGTGATTATTCTGATTATTAAATATTTAGTGTGGTCATAGTCATACACATGCATCGCAATAAACACATTGTAATTTGTTGATTTAGGTGATGACAAGATACATTTCCAACCCTGATAATTTAAAACTTATGATGAATATGCTTAAAGAAAAATCAAGGAACATCCAGTTTGAAGCCTTCCACGTGTTTAAGGTTCGAATTGTTAATATAAATCGCATGCTGGTCCGTAGAGTGTATAAAATACTTTAAAAATGTCTATTTTCTATTTCGTGCAGGTGTTTGTGGCCAACCCCAATAAACCGAAACCAATATTGGACATACTTTTGCGAAATCAGGAGAAACTGATAGATTTTCTAACGAAATTTCATGAAGACAGATCCGAAGATGAGCAATTTAACGACGAAAAAGCCTATCTTATCAAGCAAATCAAAGAATTAAAGCCATCTACAGAATAAGTACTATTTATTTACAGAGAATTATTATTTCTCTACAATAGTTCGAACTGGAACCCCTTCCACTGCGCAAGGCTAGAAATGTATCTTATCTAATCTCGAGTTTAGGCGAAGATAGACAGTTTAAGTTGTGACACTACTACTGTTAATATGTAAATCGAGTTGTTATATGGATCGTCTAAAAATAATTGACTGAGTGAGTCATGCTTAAGTTTGTGTACGTAGGTTGGTACGTGTATCTGTAAATTCAAAGTATACAATTTCAAAATAAGCAAAAATCGTATCGAAATTGGTACAATCGGTCGATTGGTCGAAGCGATGAAACCCGTAATATCGTTATATAATGTGCTATCAATGCGGTCTACGTATCAGTATTTTTGATAGGATAGCAGCTACAGTGATTAGTAAGTATAAATCTGTCGAAAGAAGTGCAGGTATTGTAGAACGCGATTCAGGTAATTCCTTATATTGTATCCCCTATTTTGAGCGCAAAATTAATTGATTCCCATTTATTTACGAGAAAAACAAAACTCAGTTTCCACAATAGAATGTACCTAAAGACCTACATTTAACCCAATGGCTCATTAAAACTATTCCACTACATAAATGACCTGGTCTATTTTTCCGTCATTAATTCGGACGTATATAACGAACTCTAATTTATGTAATATGTAAGTAAACAATGACCCCTCGAGGACTCATTAGATGACTCAATCAATTAGCTAATTAGAAGAACCATCGCCACGTTGGCTAGATCTGGTACGACGACTCCAATTTCCAGTATCCTCCGATTCATCTTCAACATCATCTTCACCAGCATGAAGTTCAATTTCGTCGTCATCGTCTTCCTCTGCTTCATTTCTGTTAGCATTCACTTGTTCACCAGTTCCAACGTTCTCTTTTCCTTCTTTTTTACCCTAAAATCGTGAGAAGAATCACATTTCTTCACTGCACCGTAGTAATAAACATTGTAAAATGGCAACAATTGTATATTTCAATGCTCAATACCTCTGCTTGCTCGTCTTGCACACCTGTACCAGCGCTTTCATCGACTTCATTTTCACAATTATCGAATGGCTCCTGTTTAATATTAATCATAGCAGCAGCGGCGGTGTCCCCACTGTTCCCTGAGCTAGCATGCCCATCTGGTTGATCCCGGTTGGCACTTTGATTTTCTTCGCCAGTTTCATCCTTAACTTTAGTTTTACTTTCCTCATTTTCTTCTTGCTTTCGCCTTTTAGCCCTTTCTCGGGCTTCTTCCCGCAATGCTCGACGCCTTTCCTTTTCATTAAAATCTTCAACGCTTTTCAAATGATTTAGAGTCATGCAGTGGTTTTTCTTCGCTTCTTCCTGCTGACCTTTGATTGGTATGTATCTCATGCAAGCATTACAATAGAAAACTGTTCGTATTTCTACCAGATTCAATCCTGTAATTTTAAAACATGTGTGATCAAATGATGGCTGGCTGACAGTAGGTCCCATAAATAACGTAAAAATTTGTATAATTCGTTACCTAATTCCTCAGGAGAGAGATTCGTCCCTTTCACATTATTTCCCTTGGCTTCTCGTTCTTGCAACTCCTTCATTGCGACACGCTAGAAATTAAGCAAAGAATCATATTTAGTTTCTGTGTTACTAATTACGTTTGCAACAGTTTTGAAGGATTGGTAATCCGATGTCACGCTTTACTTACCTTTGCATGCTCTAATGCTGCCATATGGTAAATATGTACTTTCCAAATTCGGAAATCTATATTGCACACATCGCATCTGCGATAAATCAGAGCTTTGATTTTCTGAAATGTACACCAAACAAATACACAAAATCAATTTTTAGGCATTTTAAACCCCAATGATAAATTAGATCGGAAATTTGGAATCTTACATTATGAATCTCATTTGCTTCGTGTTCTTTAGGATCGGTACGGAAGCTCAGTTCACAGACACGACAGTAAGAAGATGTGTCTGACAAACCTTTCTCTGCTTTCTCTCGCTTTCGTTGATCATCTTTCATTTCCTGGCGAACCTTTGTGAGTTTCCTCTTCATATCTAAGACAGCAGCGCTCATGGTTCTAGTGTGGGTAGATGACCTTAGGTGAAAAGTAAACTCCTAAAAGAAGCATAACCAAAATTGTAGCTAACAAAAAATTAATTACGAACATAATGAAATTAATGAAGTAGTAGAAGTATACCATACCCGAAAACTAATACAGCGAACATCGCAATATGGACAGTGCAATTTTAAGAGCGCGCGTGCGGTCGGATGTCTATCTCTATCCTCGGAATCCTTTTCAGCAGCTTTTCTTTCCTTATCTTCATCGTTCTTTTCATCACCCTTCGATTCATCCGCATGCGATTTAACAGACTGGCTATCTTTTTGCTGATCATCGTCCTTCTGAAGAGAAGCACTTTTGTCCACTGCGCTGTTTGCTCCGTCCACATGCCCGTCATCTTGATCGCAATCCTCGTCATCGTCACCCGCAACTTCTTCTACTACGACTTGTCCATCAGCAAGGATGGTGGAGTCCATATCTTCTAAATCGGCCTGTTTCTTTTCAGTACTTTTCTCACTTTCCTCTGTGTCCTTCTTCTCCTTTGTAGAGCTCTTTACACTCCTATCATCGCTTCTGCTGCCACTGCGACTCCTTTTAAAATCACGTTTCGGTGGGATCGCTTTTCGTCTACAAGCACATTTAATGCATCTCAAGCATTAGTCACCACTAAGGCATTAAATATTTTCCCCGTTTCGTTAGTTAATTTAGCTGCCGTACCTGCGAATCTCGTCCTCTCGCCTTGAAGTTGAACTCACGAACGAAGACCTGCCTCTGCCCTTTGAGCTCATTGTGCTCGAAGGTGGAATCCGAGATCTAGCAACCAATCTTCTAGAAGCAATTGCAGACGATCGATATGCAGTTGTGCTGCTTTGAGGTCTTGATGTGGAATGATAACCACCGGCGGACACACTCTTGGAATACCCATAACTGCCCGGACGCTTGAAGTCAGACTTAGGGTACGTCGAGGAGCTGTAGGATCCTGAGTATGCATAATGGTGTTCCGGAGGCGCCTGGCGCATACTGGTTGCGAAAAATTGAGAAAGATGAAATCAGTTGACGGAATTGAATGGGCTACAAATTATCTATGCTACTATCAGCTCAACATTCTAATATTCCTAAAGATGATTGCGTGAGTACATAGAAGGTAATGTGAGCACACGTAATTGAAGGTAGGATTGGGTCATTTCTGAAGTTTTCCTCTATTAATCGGTGATTTCTTCATCGGCATATTCCCTTGATCGGGAGTGCGTTGGCCATCATCTGGCGGATTCAAGTGTCCCCTATGATTTGAAGGTATAGTCATACTACTCTTCCGAGAATTTGTTCAAAGACTGCCATTCTCTTCACGGGATTGTATTTTGTATATTTTACGAGGAGGCCTTTAGTACCATTGAGAGGTTCAGTGTTTAACGGCGAGCTGTGTATGAGTTACAAGTTAAGACTTGCCTGGCTACTGCTTTTGTAGTATTGGAGTTGTAATTATTTGATTGCAGGATGAACCATCAAACTCATAATTACGTATTCTCAAATGTCATCTTAGATCAATGCAACAGCAAGGAGAGTAGGTTTAGTAGGTAGTGGTATTTACCGCGATCCATAATAATCCTTTCCGGATGCTGATGCTGAGCCCACGCTGGTACTGGTTGAGAGGCTGACTTTCATTAATGGTTGCAACCGAATTGATGACGACGACTTGGAAGAGAGAGATGGAGGTGTCAACGGAGGCGGTATTCTCCTCACGTTGCTTTTCGGAGCTGACCGAGAGCTACTACTTCCTTTATAATCATCAAGATACTTGGAAGCGGAAGAGGAGGCTGAACTTGATGGTTTATATCCCGGAAGATCATAGTATGACGAAGAAGATGTAGTCTTGTATCGGCTTCCACTGGCACTGCTACTGCTTGCTGAGTAATCAGCATATCGAGTCGATGATGTCTGGAAATTTGGGGGAACAGTTCCATTTGAATGAAATACGCAGGTTATTCAAAGTTATTCGCCTTAACTTTAGTGCGTACTGTGGTTCCTTGTTTGGAGTTTCATAGTTTCATTTGACGATTATTTAAAACGGTAATTCTGGATGTATTCAATCGGAGGAAAGCGTTCTAAACAAGGTTGAAACGGGAAGTAAATGGAATACTCCAGAGAGCAAGAGCAACAGTGCAAAGGGAGGAGTAATAAAACAGGAGCGTACTAATTGTGAATGGGGGCAGTGATTAAGAACGCACTATTTCAGATAAGTAATATAATTAGGCCCTTCATAAATTAGAAATAAATGTAAAATGAAAATGGTTCCTTCACGTTACGCAAGTCAATAATTCGTAATGTAAAGCTGCCATAATTACATGCGTCGTGTAGCTGTCTGTTCGAGATCGCTTTGATCTACTCTCCGAAGAGTCGTAGTAATCTCCTACAGACGACGACAAACCCATCCTTGATGTCTCCGACGGTGAATGATACCTCTTCGAAGATGAAGAAGATCCATATGTATCTGAAAAGTAAAACATTAAAATAGTTTAAAATTTAAAAAAAAACAACTTCAGGAATAAAAATAAATGGAAAATTGATTCGGTTACCTTTATAGTATGAAGATCTGTGATGGTCCGACATATTGCTATTTATTAGGGTCTATCAGTAGACCGGCCTGCTATCGTATTCAGTAGCGTTGAGGATTGGGAAGATTTTAGCTGCAAAACTCTGTTCGTGGTCCTGCTAAAGTTTGGCCCTCCTTCCAGTTCACGAGGCACTAACAATTATGGGTATATAGAACCTTGGACACACTGCCTGTAGAAACACAACAGGACAACAGAAGGGCTATTAGATTAAGTACTCATTGATTGAGAAACTGTACAGTAGAATATCTGCTACTTAGTAGTTTTGAAATCAAGTTGCACGGTGCAATATAATTTCCATACTTTAGGACTGAGAGGAGGGGATGAATGTTATTATGTTACAATACACAATCTATACACAATAGTAAGGAAGGTAAAGAAAAGGTCTTAAACTTCTTATAATCTATAACATACTATTTCATTCTTTCAATCCTCAATTAAACTAGTACAATTAATGTCTAAACTACAACTTGGATGTTGGAAGATACCATAATTATCGCATAAAAGATTTATGGTGAAACCACAGCGTATCAATGCAAAATGTAACCTAGATTAAATCAATGAGCTCCACAAAGAATCCAACACACTACGAAGAAGTGTGGTTTCTTGGAATTTGGCATATATCAAGTGCGAAGTAGTAAAACACACAACCATAATTAAAACGATAAAACGAATTGCACATTAAATTGGTGTAATCAAGTATAATGCTTCTTGTACTCGTCCCTGACAGAAAACAATGACGAGTGTGATCGCATGATGATATACATCGACAATGGAAAATGCAACGTGGAAGAAAATAAATCAGGAAGAATTATACACACATGCATTCATGCAATACGGACAACATACCACATAACCAATTAAGAATCGAATATCAAGTTTTAAGCTTAAACTTGGTTTCAGTAAACTAATTAAGATAACGAGAAACACGAAAATCTTCTTTACCGGATATCAGGTCGAATTCCCTTGAGGTTGAAGCTGCGCCCAGCTCAAACACCTTATCTTCCCTACTTCACTACCAACTACAACACTTTCAAATGACAACAAACAATGAGCATTTTTTAACTCTACTAAACTCAACAATCAACAAATTTAACTAACAACTAAACTTTAGAGAACTGAAGCTTCCAGCTCTTTGGGCAACAATAATAAATCCCAATCTCCTCTCGAAATGCGATTGAGGTAAGAATGCTAAACCCAAGCTTGTAAAAGTAAGTATCAACACACACTCACTCCACAACGAAGCTCTATCAAGCTTAATCGATGTGATGAATTACTGAACTAAAACTGTGTTGTGTATACACAAAGCCCCGCAATCTAAGAAAAAGCACAGAAACTGTGCACTTTTGCATTGGAGACGACTACGGACGAGAAGAAGAATGAAGGAGCCAGTCTGCCTGTGAACCTCTAATAAACTTCTCAAAATATACTCACACCTTTCACACTTCTCCGTTCTACTGCATACCTTATGCACATGCACAGCTTTATGTACATTTATACCCTAAGCTCAGCGTCCTCTTCCTCTCATCGTCATAAGAGGATTATACACACTCTCTAATATCTGCTGAATCTGAATTGAATGCATATATCGGGCTTTGTATTTGGCACAGGGAAGATATCTTGTGCCACTCGCACTCACTAAAAACTACAAAAAAAAATCCCTTTGACTTGACAATCCCGTAGTACCGAGTGCCGACCCGATCCCGTAAATCCGTACAAAGAATTCTACACTTCTCTACTCATTCGGTATCGGTAGTAGGCTTATGACATGAGTATAAAAATGGAATCAGAGCAGGTAGCTCAGCTGAAACATTAAATACTACGAATTCACACACTAAAAATATATGCTTTTTACAAATCGTATACATAAAGAACTTACGTGAAGCAGCACAGCAGCAGAATAGTTGTTATTTTGTGAGAACTTTATCCTAACTTTTTGGATGAGTATGTTTTGTATACACAAAGGCCTTGTCCGGGAAACAGCTCGCATTCAAACTTCACATTTCTTCTCTCACAAAAATATCCTTTTAGCTTGTAGCAAAACAGCACGTCATCTCCCATCCCAAAAACAACACGATACACACTCGACTCGAAGATTCTTCAAATCCATTCGATCATGTTCAAAAATACACGATGCAAATTATTGCGTGAAATGAATATGCATCCGGTACGTGGTTATCTTGTGTTTGATGTCTCTCACTCTCAAATGATGACTATTTATGAAATGAATTTGCAAAAATGCATAATATGAAAATGAATGCACTTCTTCAAAGATCACAATCTACCAAAGTACATCCCTCATGTGAATTTATTTCCATTCTGCTCTGCTGCACGAAGTAAAAGCAGAAACGAAGCGAAGAGATGCGTCAGCTGTATTTTATGCTGGAATTTAGACAGTCTGTGTAGCCGTGCAAAAGTTCAAAACGTTGCACACATTCACATTCATCACAAAAATCGTGAGTTCCGCGTTCCGAGAGAGTGAAATTATGTGCTTTTAGCAAAAACTAGAAATAAATTCTATTTCGGCACAACATATCTCTCGTAAAAGGATCATAAAAGTGAGCAGTGTCAATCTAATCAAATCAAGGCAACCTTCGTCGCTGAGAAGTTAAAAGGTGAGTGAAAGTCATTTCAGTGGTGCCAAAAAAGGTACGATAATTTGTTTGCAATAAACTGAAGTTGGAGGTGTATTTGCTGAGAAAGCATGTTCATGTACGATACGTTTAATTAGCACATGAGTTTGTAGATATAGATTAGTCTCATACATGCAATTCCCCCTATAATCCTTTCCTCCATCGATCCTTGATAGAGCGAGTAGTCGTAGAATCGTGAATTTTTATGCGGGGTTCGTATATTGTAGGAGTTGATCGTCGTTTATGCTGAATCATTTCCGGATTAAATCCAGCACAAGTCAAGTGAAACGTTTCTTTAGCTTAGCTAACAACATCTGACATCGATATCACACTTGTCTCTGTTAATGCATGCATATGCACTTAAATTGGCTGTCAACTGTCTGTTCATGTTCAAATCACTCCACACTCACGACGTTACCATTCTCGTATTTCATATTTAGTATTTCCAAGTAAAGTGTTTTGAGGTTTTGCTAACGAACTGCAAAGACAAAGGTGTATTCAGTCAGTGTCTATAATTAATTCTTGTTATTGTCGGGTTGTGAGTAGTGTTTTGGTGGAACACATCAACACATGCAACGTTACACTTTCAACTGGTGACTGGAATTATTGTCAATTGTAGTAAGCCCGCCTTGAATAGATTGTTAACTGTACATAATTTATTCCTCACTATGCATTGTCAATTGTTGGCTGTGCCTGTAATTAATGTTGAATGTCAAATGAGTAATGCCGGCCGAAGATAGAAATTTATTCTAATTCGGCAATTAAGTTGGAGAGGCGTGACTGAAACGTCACTTCACACTGTTCACACTTTATTTTATTCATTATTTCTCCCATCATCCGCATTCATGATTGTTTTGTTTTAAAATAATATGCGAGCAATTAGATATTGATTTGATATTTTTAATTGTTTCAGTTTATGCTGTATATAGATAATCTGGAATAAAAGTAAGGAATATAACAGCCGGAAAGCAGGAAATGGCTGCCTCATCAGGGGGCGGTGGCGGAGGAGTAGATTGGAGCTCTATAATTAAGCCATTCGTCACTTACTCCGTGTCTTCATTGTCGAAGGCTGAAGTTGTGACGCTTGTCAAAGCCATCGCTGAAAGGTACATCACTACAAATTTTCCCTGGATTCAACTGATTACTGACAGATTACATAACCAGACTGCGTTTATTGAAGGGAGGACAGAGGAGCGACTGCGACGCTCATGGAGCGTTACTTGTCACTTCTAGCTGGCTATGCCTGTCCGTTAATAGTTAATTATATTTTCATTTGTTGATTCTGCGTAATGCTGAGAAAACTTATTCTTGCAGTGAAGCAGATTTCAAAGAGTCGGTGTCTCCTCATCATGCACACACAGTGTTTTATGATGTCGTTACAGTTCTCTCCTCTCATATTATTACAGTAGCTACGAATGGAGATTTACGTAAGTTAAATGATGCCATACCTCAGTGATCACATAATATATACTTACTACAAGATGCAAGACTGTCAACTGAAATTAAATTGCATTATCATTTGCCACATTGTTCTTTTCAGTCCCGCGATCAAGTTTTCCTGTAGCAAAACAAGCAGCAGCAGTTCTGTGTGAATCACTGTTGGCAAGATTTCCACATGTTCTTCGTTCTACGCACCCGATTTTGACAGTTAAATCATACATCAACGTCCTCCAGGTACAGACATTCATTTTCCATTAACTTTATGCTGCGTTAAGATCTTTTCCGATAACAGGAAGACTGTATATAAATGATTTTGCGGCCATTTAGGAATTCTGCACTGGAGATCTGATAATAACCAAAGATGAAGTCGCCAGTATGTTGGCCCTGCTCAAGGGGCAGGAACTTCCTCCAAAAATCCAGAGCTCGGCACCAAGTAAGGCTAAATTCTGTGCATATTCGATCATCGATGTAAAGAAAGCACGTTAAATGTTGAAATTGATTATACAGCTACATGGGACAAAGAAGGTACTGCGCTAAGTGCTGTAAAGGAGGTGCGGCGTACAAGAATGGACCCAACTATGCTTTTGTACGACCAAATCGCGTTGCCAGTGCTAAGCATACCAACAAATCAACCTCTGAGCGTAAGTAACTTCTTATTGCAAGTTCAGTTTGTGTTTCAAATTGAAAATTAGCCATAGTAAGTTAACGAGAAAATGTTTGGGTTTAGGTGATATTTTCGAAGGAAGTTGTCCGAATTTTCCAGTCCCTCAAGGCCGGACAGGTCTTCGTTGAGCTCGGTCTAAGTCTACCAACTTTAAGAAACTTCTGTCCTGAAGCAGCAAGTCTTCAATCCGACGTTGTGAAGTCGTTCTTTTCAAAAGTAATTGGGAGCAAGACATTCGGGTAAGTTCATATAACGTAAGAAAGAGAAAACGTCAGCTACGTTATGTTTTTAACAAATGTTTTTTGTTAAACTCCAGTGATTCAGGAGCATTGTCGGATGAATTGAACCTTGTATACCGACTACTGAATGTTTGGCAATTTTCCTCCATAACATCAACCGATGCTCAGAAATTGCAATTACTGGGATTGGCATGCATGAATGCAACCTTCTCGATGATCAGCTCCTGCTACGGTGGCAATTCCTCTGTCTCTAGTAGTGGGTCCACACCTCATGCTCCAGTGACTGGTACTTCTGCACCAAGTCAGCCAGCGTCCACAATTCCACTTCCCTCGGAAAAAGTTATCTCCGGAAGTCCTTCGCAATCAGATGTAGACTATCAAGCAGCACTCATGATTGTTGCAGAAACCATTTGGATTCAGAAGCGAATTTGTAAAATCTTATTAGATGATCCTAGCTCATCACAGACCGTAAGAATTCAGATGAACACAACTAGCCTAACTTCACGTATTCATCCAGTATTCATCCCTATTATTTATGTTATAATATAATCTTAATTTGTTTTAATAGGTTTGGCTGAATTGTGCTCTAACGTTTTCAAAGCAAATTTTTCTAAACATACATGCATACATGCATCACGTCTCTTGTGTGGACAACAAAGTTGCTGCGAAGGACAAGGATAAGATTAGTTTAATCGCAGTTCAACAGTCCTGGAATGAGTTAGTAGTCGCTGTTGCCACTCACGCCTTAGAAATGGCTCGTGAATTTCTGAATCAAATGTCTACTGAGATGCCCCACCAATCTCAGACTCACGGGGCTGCACATCATGGAAAGAAATCTGCTACTCCATCGTCGTCCCGCACCCTCAAAATAGACGAACCATTAAGCAGTGCAGACCGAGTTAAACACTTCTTTGATCATTTGGGCGTTGTCGAAATGGTCGTCCAAATGACGACCTTAAGCTACAGAAAATCTAGTCGATTGAAGCTGAACAAAATTGATGGTAGCGACCAGTCAGTTGAAGGGGATGAAGGAATCATTTTAACAAATGATGGTAGCAATGACAGAAACGGAAACAGTACCAACAACGGCCTGGAAGCAAGCACAGAATCGAATGCTGACTCGGAGGGTAGGCCATCAAAGTACTTGCCAGATTATCTGCACCCTGAGGACGACAACGAGCACGGGGTTGGAGACGACAATCAAAGTGTATCAGACTTGATGACGACAGATGATGAGGATGACGATGATGGAGAAGATGTGGACGATGATGGTGGAGTGGATGAGTGGGATGATGAGCCAATTCTTGGGAAATGGCTCGAGTCAGTTATGTCGCCACAAGATACAGACGAAGACACCGACGTGAGAGGTGCGAAAGATCGGGACTGTCGAAGTGGGCTGGACTCAGATAAGAAAGGGGATGAAGATGGAGTGAAAGCATTAATCAGTGAATACATAAAATGCAAGGAAAATCCCTGTGGATTTATGGAATCGGCGCTGGCACTTCTAAGTTTCCTTACACGTGACGTCGTTTGCAACCCCTCCCCCTCTGTTCAGAGCCTTGCCAAACTGGGTTTCAAGAACGAACAAGTCATCACATTGCTGTCATTAATACTGAAGGATCTGGACGTTGAAAAATCTGCAACAGAAATTGGTGCAATATCTACCATGTTCGATGATGATCTCAATAGACTTTACGTGGAGTTTTCATCCGAAATTGGCAAGCTAATGCAGAACATCCTAGCTCAAAGTTATTTGTCGCCTGGTCTTCAAACGTATTTGCTGGATCAGTTGTCTGTGGACTTGACCAGCACGGGAGATAAGTGGAATCTTAGTCTTCATCCTAGAGCCCTCTCAGTTTTGGTCCAAATACTACTTTTGAAAACCGACAGAGAACCAGTTGTCGTGTCCATTCTCAAAAGGTTGCTGGACACATTAGCAGATGCAGCATCGTCCCCAGGAAGCTCCCAAGAGATGTTCGTCGATCTACCTGTTGAGCACGCGCAAACACTGGTATTTCTCTTCCACACTTTAAGCTTGATGCAGAAAAAGCAGATCATGATAGAATCCGCCCAGGCCTTGATTCGCACCAGCAATGCACTGAATGGCAAGGTTCTGCAGCCTCGCCAAATCATGAGTTTGAGTAGACTTCTGATGATTTTCGACTACTTTATTCGACAATTGTACGAGCCTGGAATGCATTTAATCACCCAAATTCAATACAATCTTTTCAATGATGATGGAACTACGTCTGGTGCACCTGCCGGGGCGTCAGCTTCACCCTCAAATAGCCAAGGAAGTCCCTGCTTAAAAAGTACTGTGAAATCAACTCCAATTTTGTCAAAAGCGGATTCTTCCACCGAATCCCGAGACCATCATGCCGACAAGTCTGCACTGATAACTACAAGCATTACAAGTGAGCCACCAACCTCAAAACCTCTTCAACCTGCAAGAATATTTTGCGATTGTACGAGTTTGGAAAGGGATGCAGCCGAGGATGGCCGATCAATGAATTCTACAGATTATCCTAAACCACAATTCTATAACTTGCTCCCTAACGAGCCCAGCTACCAAGAAAACCCACGACTGGACGGTTTAGCCATGAATTTCCTGATGAATAAAGGGGAAAATCCTCAGAAGTCAATGGATTATCAGGAGCTAGTGGACGCAATTCTAAAAATCGCAGCAGTTCAGATTGATGACAGCGGAGAAGAAAAGTCCTTCGCCTCTTGCCTTACTTATATCCAATATTTTATCACAAGATTAATTTTTGGATTACCACCTCCAGTTGACTACTTGGAATCGTTGAAGGAACCGGAGAAATTGATTTCACTCCTGCACACCCCTTCGCGTGTTTTATTTATGCTTGTTTGGCTCCCGAGAATTCAGCACCGAGTATTCTCATCATGGGTTCGCGACATGCTATCTAAACAAGGGCTGTCCGCTCAAGAAGCAGAAGATTTAACCAAATCCAGTACATTATCAGCATCCGTTATAATGAAGGCGTTGTTGTGCTCAACCAAGTGGCTCTCAGAAGGGAAGCTGAAAAGCCCGAGTCATTGTCCAGCATTTTTTTATTCCATCGAAGCAACCTTAATATATTGTTTGGGTCACATCAACGACTTATTCGATGACGCTGAGATGATTTCAGTCCTTTCCATTCTGTTAAATGAGACCGTCCAGGCCATCAGAGAAATTGTAGTGAGCAAGGCCGTCATGAGCTCAAGGTCACAGTTAACCGATTCCGAGATTGCACGTCGAATGAGATCGTCTTGCCATCTAATGTCAATTGGATCTGGTTACTTGATGAATAACCCACTTTCATTAATTCTGCTCCGTCACATGGAACCGGAGTACAAGTCAGCAATGGATTCTTGTGTGTCCGAAGATTTCAATTCTCTCCCGGATTACAATGGAAACTTATTCAAGGCAGATATTATCCCCAGCGAATCATTCTTACTGACGGTGATTACAGGAAATATCGAAGCAAGTCAAGGTTTGTAAATAAAGATTCAGAACAAACGTATATCGCTAATTCTTTGTGACATACCAAATAATCTTGTATACTTTTTTGTGTTTAGGTTGTTTGAAACACATTCTGGGTCTGGTGATCAAAATTTTTGGGACTGCAGTCTCAACAAAAAATACGAAAGTTCCAAAAACACTCCGTGACGAACTTGCGTCCCTACTGTTCCCTCTCCTTGTGGATCGCACAGCGGAATATTTGGGCGAATCCATCGGAGCATCCATAGATCCGATTTATGCGAAAACGGATGTTCCGTTAAATTCCAACCTTGTGGAAATTTTAGGAACGAAGGCTTTGCAAGCCGTTTGCTACCCAGAACTACGAAGCGTGATTGCTGAAGCTAATCAAAACAGATTTTTAGAAGAATGTCTGGACGCTCTTAGTTCAATGCTGGCAGGTCGAGATAAAGGAAAGCTATCGGAGTTCGAAGATTTATTTTTCAAATCATTGTTCGCAAACTCTGGAGAGCTGCTAAAAGGACTCTTAAAGCTCCTAATCAACACAAAGAACGATGGCGTAGTTATCAAGGTTTGCAAGTTTTTAACTCTTCTGCTGGACAAGGAAGCGAAGGAAAAGCACTCAAGAAAAGTACAGGAAGTTCTCCTCTCCGAAGATCTGCTAACGTTGGATGACCTCCCGAGCAAGCTGTTCAATCCAGACCTGTTCCAGAATGAGAGCGTTGTTGAAGCATCTTGTGGTTTTCTCGCGAATATCCTCGAGATACTTTCTAAAGAAGGAGATCAGTCTGCTTTAATTCTGTTGCTGCAGAAGACACTGGACATTACTTCGGTGAATTTTAATCTCTCTTCAAAGCCGAAAGATGAAGATAGCAGTGTTGACACGTCAGGATCTATTTGCCATGTACTCAAGATTCTGATTCAAATGGCTGGAGCATGCGAGAGCGAAGAAGGTCATGTTCTTCTCTTCCGACAAATGATAGAATGGCTGTACAC
This sequence comes from Heteromurus nitidus, assembly GCA_034687055.1. Lineage (NCBI taxonomy): Eukaryota > Metazoa > Arthropoda > Collembola > Entomobryomorpha > Entomobryidae > Heteromurus > Heteromurus nitidus. Next base: position 45,262 of record JAQFZW010000251.1, on the reverse strand, counting down.
GTTCACCGATAACATGGAGAATCATCTCAATGAAGCCATTGTTAACGGTACAGCTAGCCCGAAAAAGGAATCTGAAACCCTCAAAATAAAGACATTGAACTCGAACCTAGCTGTGTACATGATTATCATGGAGTACATTCTTGATGTGGGTCGGGCTGTGCAGACAATAGCAAACCAAACACCGGGGTTGCTCGAAACTGGGAAGCTATCCGGAGCAGCACTCGCCCTTCAAAAATTTTCTGAAAAAGATCGCGAGCAAACACCTGGTGGTTCAAGCCCTCCCAATGAACTTGATGATACTTTTGATCTCTGCGACTCTGAGGTTGGAGATGAGCAGGGCGACGATGAAGAAAGTGTTGGAGAAGATTCGGTAAAATGGGGCTTAAACACTTAAACTTTTACAATTTTATTGATTTTTCTCTTACCAAAGTTGGTCTTGATTCGGAAATACGATTTTAAAAATTTTGATACAGGATGACGAAGGACTAAATAGCCGACTCTGCACATACACGATCACTCAGAAGGATTATATGACGCAACATTGGTACCATTGCCATTCCTGTGGTATGGTTGATGGTGTCGGGGTCTGCTCTGTGTGTGCCAAAGTTTGTCATCGTGGTCATGATGTAACCTACGCGAAGTTTGGATCCTTTTTCTGTGATTGTGGGGCGAAAACGGATGGAACCTGCTTGGCTTTAGTTCGAAGGCCCAACGTCTCATCTAGTGAAGGGCACGGTTCTGGACAGCATCCAAACAATCATGGCACATCTGCTGGAACCGTTGGAGGCCGATCATCTTCCAGCTACAATCCATTTTTATCAGATGCCCTGGCAGCCTCCTCTTCTGGAAATTCCGGCGACTTGACAAGAAGACCATCCTCTCCCACGTTTGTCGATTATAAAACTGCAATCACAACTGCTGGAATGATTCTCAATTCACAATTTGCATCAATCCTCGGCGATTCATCATCCAAAGGAGCAATTAAATTGAAGGCAACGTTTAAATGGGAAGAGTTACTAAATGCTTTCAAAACCTTTAGTTCAAAGCTGCCATTGTTGACTATCAGCAAATTACGATCGGTGGTGAGGAAGTTATCGTCTGTTAAAACTCCCATTGGAGCCTTCTTAAGAGTTCAGAACGCGCTAGAATCGCTGAGAATGGGACGTGATGGCCAGCTTGAATTTAGACCGACCGATGATCTTGTGGTATTACATTACAAACAAATTTATACGATTCATTACATTAACAAAATGACTTTAGGGATTAGTTTCAAAGTAATTGTTTGTCTTATTGTTAGATTCCTACTCTGGGTTCACAAGAAGGAGCCTTTGAAAATATTAAGATGACGTACAATGGCGACCAAGGATCTGTTATTCGTCAACTCATTTTATCCCAAGTGATTCGACGCAATGCAATCGCGTCCCTTTCTGCGCCATCAATCAGACGCCATTATTTGGCAGTTAGTCAGGAGAAGGGAAAAGTAACCGTCTTGCAACTCGGTGCTTTGTTATCTGGTGCGGATACTGGGAAGAAGAAACTTACATTGCCGCGACTGGCAACTATAACTTTACCATTCACAGTTTTAACGATGGCAAGCAACCCTATGCGTGATGATGTGATCGCTGTGTGTGGTCTAAAGGTTCGTATTTTTCTGAATTCTTATTTCTGAATGATATTCTACAGAATATTGTGTGTGAGTAAATGGATGGTAAATGAAGATAAGTTTTTAATTTGTTAATTTCTTGAAAAACAGGACTCTCACATCCTTGTGGTAGGGACCGGGGGATCTATCTCCTCACATTTAGTATTGCAACCACAGTTGGAAGGACAGAATCATATAATTAAGCCATTGTGGCTGCCTGGGTCTCAAACCGCGTTAGCGCTACTTACAGCAGATGCCGTGAAAGTATATGACCTTGGGAAAGACGTCATTTCCCCCGTGTATTATTTCCTCCTTCCTTCAGGAAAAGTTCGAGATGCCACCTTTGTAGTACAGGTAATTTCGTCTGCGCATAATATCAACTTTGGTGGGTGCCTTGTTCATACGCATGTAATCACAAATCTTAACTTTTACAGGGAGAAATCACATACGTTCTTATAATGGCTAATGATGGGCGGATCTACTCGGAGAAGCTAGATGACAGTACGAGCGCTGCAAATGGGCCATACTACATCACCAACGACTTAAATTACGACGATACAGAAATGCTTTCATCCACGGATAACGCGAGTGGAAATCAGGGATCGGCCGCGACTCCGAATTCGGCAACAGGAACATCTGCGCCAGTTGATAAGAAGGAGTCAGTTGGAGTGTCGCTTTATTACTCGCATGCTCTGAGACTCCTATTTTACACGTATCCCAATGGAAAAAGTTATGTTGGAACGTTGGAAGATCTCAGTGGAGCTTACCCTCTAAATAAAGCGGTTTTGATAACTAATAAAGCAAATGGAACAGCAAGATCAACTTCTCTTGGCCTTTGTCAGTGGCTTGAAGTCATTGGACATCCTGGTCTCCTTTTCTCAATGGGAAAGGGTAAGCCTTTACTTTTAGTATTTACACGACATAAAGGTCAGAATGGTATAAATTTACAGAACCGATCATGTGACCCATTTTGTTTCTATCTAGACGGAACCCCCTACGCGTTATTAATGACGGAAGCAGGATCAGAAATTCAGGAAATAAAAGTGGTGGGGAAGCTTCGCCCCATCGATATGATAGGAATCCGACATGTGGGACAGCCAGGGAAAATAAAAACTTCCCTGCTGATTTTATGTGAAGATGGTAGCTTACGGGTCTGCGACTCATCCGAATCAACGGAATTTTGGCTAAATCCAAGACTTCGTCCTCATCCTGATACTATCACGGTAAAATCATCTGGAAGCAAGAAATCAAGCGCTAGAAAGATTTCTCGACACGTAAAATCTGCAAGTGGTCAACTCACATTCCCCGTTGACTTTTTTGAGCACTGTCAAGCAATGAATGATATAGAATTTGGTGGCAACGACTTACTTCAGATCTATAACGTGGCTCAGTTAAAGAATCGCCTTAATAGTTCTGGTACGTCATAATTATACTATTATACAATGATTTTTGAAAATGCATGAATTTTAATGAGCACGTTTTTGCAGATATTGACAATTTAAACGGTAAACTTGAGTGTACCCGAAGCCGAAGTTCCTAAACAAAAATGTGCTCTGAATGGTTTCGAACACTTTAAGTACAATTTCATAATGAACGTTTTTCAGTGATTCTGTAAAATATGAAAACCTTTTCAGTGCATTTTTGAAATTTTATTTTGGGAATACGCTACGGCCATCGAAGGCAGTAGCGTATTCCCAAAATGTGTACGTGTACTCGTACAAAAAATTATTCTTATTGTGCTGTCCTTTGTCCTACATGTCATGAATCTAAATACAACTTTTCATACCTGTTCTTGTGTTTATAGGAATGTATGTCGTCTCGACAAAGTCGATTGGATTTAATTTGGAGGTCGCGAATAATGATGGAAGCACTGTAATTACGGGAGTTCGAATTCTCCTCGGTTCACAAGACGCAACAAAAGTTCCATCGTTCATTCAGGTGAAAGTCAATTGTTTTCATTTACACCTTAGTGCAGAGAGAATAACATTCAGTGTTCTGTGGTTTAGGATTGGAGTTGTGAGTCGTAGCTTGCGACCTAATTGTACTAAACGTTAATTTTTTTTATTATAGATTTTTGGAAGAACTATCACTGTCACATTAAACAGAGCTCGGTGGTATGATATTCCCCTGACACGCGAGGAAAGTTTGCAGGCTGACTCAAAATTAACAATAACTTTCGGTCCATCAAACGATTCGCAGAGCATTACGTTCGTCGATTCTGTGAAAGTGTACGTGTCAACTCCAAATACTCCTTCTGTAAATACATAAAAATATTAATTTGCACAATACAAGATAAAATTATTTGACTCCAACTTTAGGTACGGGAAGAGCAAAGATGCATTCGGATGGCCTGACGAATCCGAAGAAATTCCATCGGCGCAATACATTTCCTCCAATGGAGCCAATCCTACGACATCGTCAGTTGATAAGCGCGCAGAAGACATAACTGTTGAGAAGTAAGCTAATTAGGTTCTTAACTAACTTGTTTTTAAACATATTATATTAAGTTCCCAAACTGACGTAACTTATTTTCGAAGGATCATAACTGGCGCACTGGAACTATGTGAACTTGCGGTTACACTCTGTCCGAAAGAGCTTGGAAATGTCGAGGGGGCATTGGAAACGGTCACTGAAATATATTTGGAAAATTATCCTCCCTTCAACACTGCGTGCAGAAGCTTGATGTGCACAATACTCTCGAACAGATCAGCCTATTACGAACACAAGGTAAAATTACTTGTTCGTTGTTTCACACAACTGTGCTTTGAAAATATCGTGATCTAATCATGTTTTTCGGTGTGTGTAGGATAAAGCTGTGTTTATGCAATGCGTCCGCACTGTGATGGAAATGAATGAGAAACCAGAACTGGATATAGACCCGGAATATTTCCATCATATAATTAACTGCGTGAAGAATATCGCTACAGTTCGACCACTTCATATTACACAATTCGATTATGCCGTTGTCGGAGTACAGTTTGCTCCCATCAGCACTACGAAGGTTATTGAGACGATGTGCAAGATTTTTCAAAAGCTGGTTGACGTGAAACCGAAAAATCCTCATATTGTTCCGGTTGACAGACCAGGTAAAAAAATGGCGCTGTCAACTTTAATGAGAAATGTTGCTAGAGACAGAAATGAGTTTTAAAATGTTGGAATGTTTTGTTTGGGAATTTAGGAATTCAACGAGTTGATATCGTTGCAATGGGCTTGGCAGACATTATTTACTCGCTAATGGTGTCAGACGTGAGCTTGGTGCCAAAGCTTTCGCCATGCTTGATTAGACTTCTTCTCTCCAGAAATACGCAGATATGTGTGCCGGTGAGAACGGTGTTAGTCAAGCGGCTTCGCCCGAAAAACGTGCGAAAGAGAAGAGTTACAATTCCAGGACCTTCACCTCCACATTGCGCTACGCCCGACACAGCTGCAGAAAGTCCCAGAGACTCTGGTCCTGGTGAAAGTAATGCTGTCGGGTTAGTATCGAATGCATCGGGTATGGCACGTAATGTAGATATCCCACAGTTACCACTTGTAGAAGTCGATGAGCCAATAGTTATGCTGGAGGGACATGATAATGATGTCCAGCTGCCGATGTTGAACCCTCTAGAAGCCTTTATTGGTCCTGATGGATTTGCCATGGCTCAAGGAATTGACTTGCAGTCTGATGCCGAAGATGAGGCTATGGTAGAACTAGCAATTGCATTGAGTCTCCAAGAACAAGGTGGAGGTATGCCTGACGGACTGCATGTGCTAGAAGATATGCACCAGGAGGCACTTCACGCTGCCGAAGCAATATCACCACCAGAAGATGAAGCAGAACAGGGAATGTTATCTGGCGGAGCAGGTGGGGAAGGTGGTGCTGAATCTGATGCGACTGCCTCTCCTCCACCGTCAGATGATGAAGGAAGCACTGTCGCAACCGAGGGCTCTACGATGAGAAATTCTGAACCGGTAGGATAAATATGCGTACAAGTATTTCTATTGCGGGTTTGGTAAATAATTATGAATTAACACAACAACACCCAAACTGTTTCCTCATATGCTAAGGGCGGCTCTGAAAGTTCCGGCAGTTCGAACGCTGGTGGGAGTTCCAGTGGAAGAAGTGGCGCAGTGACTGGAATTCCTACTTCAATGTCATCAGGGTCACATGCCAATCAATCCTACTCCTTCATTTCCAATCTCGGCGGCGTAAAATTAGAGAATGACAGTGAAAACAACAGCCCAAATGAGGCTGGTCCAAGCAGAAGTCAAACTAAATTTGACAAAGATAAAAGCAATGCTAACCCGGGATCGTCTATTTCACTTCAGACCGCCATTCGTCCGTTTAGACTGGCCATTATGAACGCAATATCAAATCAGATCTCCGAATGTGCGGATGCGTTGAGCATCATACCACTTCTGCAGGTATTGCTAGTGATCTTGGCCGAGCTGGACGGTACGTTGGATGAAGAAGTTGAAATCGTGGGAACACTCGTTCGTCGTCTGATGGACATGATGAATCTTACCGTAAGCTAATTAAACCTGTCGAAATCTTTTAATTATTGACGTGTTCTATCAGAGGAAAATCATTATCATTGTTATTGACAGAATATTAACAAAAGCTCAGAATGGAAGCGTAACGAGAACAGCGAAATGGCACTGATTGTGCTGCGAATGTTGAGCATTCTCGTTTCCAGATGGAGAGGGTCCGATCAAAAATCAGAAAGTAGTTGGATAGCACGAACAACAGCGGAAACAATACAAAAATCCGGGATTGTCCTCTGTTGTAAAGACTTGCTTTACTTGCTTCGTCCAACATGGAAAGGATTTGTTGAAGAACCCGATAAGAACGGGGCGGGAGTTGTTGATACATCAGCCACCAGTCCTGCTGTAACGCCTGAAACTTTGGGCTCTACTTTGCTTAAACCCGGTGCGTCGTCTAGTCCGCCCGATTACAGTCCGTTCTTCTTGAAGCAGTACGTGAAGACACATTGCAACGATGTGCTTGAAGAGCTGCCTCTACTCCTCTCAGAAATGGCTCTACGATTGCCATATCAAGTCAAAAAGGTTCTGAATCAACAAGCAATATTCGACTCGGTAAGTCTCCAAATGTCTCCGAAATAAATATTAATCTGTGTAATGTATTCAAATTGTAATTTACTCTATATGTTTAATTACACCAGGACTGGGAAGATCTGTTATGCGAAATGCTTCAAAATCGAAATGCACCATTTGTTCGACGACAAGCTAGAAAACTCCTGTTAAACATCGCAGGAACTCGAGAAAATTACCACCTTCTTCGAGATTTGCACAATATCAAGTTTCACTTGTCTGAATTCAAAAAGTTGATAGGGTATGACGGAAACACGGAGTCGGAACGCTTTGCGAAGTCAGCGAAAATGGAATTCAAGTACACACAACTCGTTGCAATGGTCGAACATTTGAATACTTGCATTGACATTGCCACCCAGCGTCCAGCAAGCTGGCAAACGTTTTGCAAAAACGAAGACGCTTTGCCATTTATTGTGCAGGTATGTACTGAGTGCTGATTTTATGTAATTTGTGGTTTGTGTTACAATTTGGTTGGCAATTTTTAGAAATTTTTTCTGAATGTGTTGCTGTATTTGCAGATGGGCTGTGCTGCTGACGAAAGTTTGACAACAGCATTACTAACCCTGCTTAAAATCGCTGTTGACGGTGTTCCATTTGATTCAAAATCCGAGTCGCCAATGCTCCGCATGAGCGAGGATGAGAAAGCTTTGAAGTCTCTGGCACATCAAATAATCGACAATTTAGAGCAACGCACATTCTTGGAATTTGTTAAGAAGTACCTTTTGGAGCACCCATTGGTCACCACTCGTTGGCAAGCGCACTCGCTCCTGTTAGGCATATTTTTAACTTCTGACTGCAGTCACCAACTAAAATTGGTTCACACGATGTGGGAGTTGTGGCCATTTGTCCCAGCAGCAGGTTCAAGAGCATCACAATTCGTGGACATATTGGGCTACGCCACTCTTAACAACGACGATTTGAAATCTAGGGATTTGAGAAAACAAGTTAGCTTATGCATTGAGTCGATCGAATCCCAGGGAAAAACAATATTGGCACATCCCAATGCTAATATCTACTCGTCTCTAGTTCCTTTTGTATCTGTCGATGGATACTACTTGGAATCCGAACCATGCGAAGTTTGCTACAATATTGACAAGCCATATTCAATTCAGAAGCTAAATTCCATTAAATCAGACGCTAAATTCACTGCAAACAGCCAAATCGTGAAACTAACATCAACACTAAGCGTCATCCGGCTCAGCGTCAGACTTACTGAAATCAAGAAAGCTCGAATGATTAAAACCCTTGCTGTTTACTACTCGCCCAAAAACGTTCCCATCGTGGAACTGAAGAACAAACCTAGTTTATGGCAAATGGCAAGAAAAGTAACGCTGAACCCAAATCAGACGGAAATCAAATTGGACTTCAGCGTTCCAATTACAGCTGCAAACATCATGCTGGAGTTTTTGGACTTCTATGAGAATGTTCAGGGCACAGCGGAGACTTTGCAGTGTCCAAGATGCTCGGCATCCGTCCCGGCCCAACCAGGCGTATGCTCCAATTGTGGAGAAAATGTTTTCCAATGTCATAAGTGCAGATCAATCAATTACGACGAGCGAGACCCTTTCTTGTGTCATTCATGTGGATTCTGCAAGTATGCAAAACTGGAAATCAGCGTATTGGCAAAGAACATCGTAGCAGTTGACCCCATCGAAAATGAAGAGGACCACAAAAAGGCAGAAACTGCAGTTAGTACATTGTTAGAAAAGGCGGATCAGACTTTTAAGCAACAACAATGCATCAAAGCATGTCTTGAGACGATGTTGCAGTCAATTAAAGAAAGGCGTTCTATGTCGGGACTGACTACAGCGGGTGCAATGAACTATGGTGGAACTCAATCTACAATCGTGCCCGTATCATCGGGCTCAGGCATCATTGTCAATGAAAACACTGTAAACTTGTCTACATCATACGCCTCTGCTGCCGCAGCAGCAGTTGCTGTTTCAAACGCCGTAAATAACAATCTCACTGGAGGCGCCGCTGGTAATTCAGGAAGCAATAATAACAACAATGCCAGTAACAATTTGGCCACAGGGTCAGCAGGGAGCGCCGTTGGACAACTAATCGGGAGTGGAGCTGCTCCTGGATCCTCATCTGGGAACTTGACCAGCACCAGCTCGTCTTTAGTACTGAAGAATGTCCAGAGTCTTGCATATTGTTACGCAATTGACTGCAAAAATTCTTACGAAGAACTGAATCGTCTCATGAGGAAAGTTGGAGCTTATCGTAAAGAGATGCTGAAGTTGGACCCTGCCGCATACGCTTTGGACACAATGGACAATATCACATTTAGGCGATGCTACGGATGCATGGCATCCAGCATAACGCTTTCGCTGAAGCTATTGCAAGCACTGATAACTGCTGGAAGTCCGAGAGACCCCTTCGATCTTTCGTTTCTTAGCTTCCTTCTAAGACTATCCCAATCGGCTGGCTCTACAGCTTTAAAGGAGCAAGTGAAAAATGCACTGTGCTTCTTCGTAAAAGATGATCCACTAGCAACATCTCAGCTAACGGACATGATCAATACTCGGGTGATTGCAGCACTAAACAAAGAGTCATGGTCAGATGTAAGCTTTGAAACATCAGAAGAAATATCCCTGCTTTCATCATTGTTGCAAATGTATGACTCTTGTTGGGAGATAAAGCTGAAGAGTCTCATGAAAATATTTACACACGCCGTAAATCGCTTGAAAGATCCGACGGTGACTGAGACAGGTCTGCTGCCTTGTTTGAAGATTATTCACAACTTCATCCGAACAACGCAGACTGGGGAACGGGAGAAGATCACAGTCTCCGCAGTTGAAGGAGTTCATGCAAATATCAGAGCTTGGATGAACGGGGATCCCAAGCACACCTTCGAAAGCTGGAAGAAAACACTACCGAAAGTGAAAACAGGAGAAGTGAGTACACCTTCCTCAGATTCAACACCACCACGTCCCGCAGTGAAAGACACGGGCAGAAAAGAACTGAATTCTAAGAAGCCAAGCAAGCTCTCGACGAAGAATAAAGAAGAGCGGAAGAAGGGATATTTAATGAAGAAATATGGCAGGATTTGGCTTGATAAGTTCTTCCACTTCAAGCCAAATTCGGGTTTGCAGTTCGACTCCGAAGGACTAGTGTGGCTGAAAAAATTACTTTTCTGTCCCGGATCTGTGCAAACTCGAACTATCACGGCATCGCTGTTGAAAGACTTGGCACAGATTCCTCAAAGACGACTAAAAATTATGGAGCTACTTACAGAGTTCCTGGAAGACTTGCCCTGTTACGGAGAGTCTTGCCATGAATTTATGGAATTGTATCGATCTCTCGCAACGCCACAGGAATTCTCCGCCTTTTTAAATGCTAAGGGAGCACTGACCATTGTCTGTCGCTTATTGGATAAGGAAATAGAAAAACTTCATCATTTAGAATCCGTCACGTTACATTCGGACTTATCACAGGGAATAGCAGTTTGGGAGTTATCGCGTCTTTTGTCTGCCATGGCCATCCCATCGGTTAGAAGAAACCGACGAGTTTCCCTGCTGTCCACAGTTCTGAGTGGATATTTGGCTTTGAAACGGCTAAAGCTACACCGGACAAGGCCAATCGAAGAAGCACAAGAGATATTGTTACAACTATTGGAAGAAATCACATCTGGGACGGAAGAGGAGACGAAGGTTTTCATGACAGTGTGCGTGGAGACTTTGAAAAAGTGTCCTTCTGAAGATCTAGCAACGCCCGTGTTTATCTTTGAGCGACTTTGCTCGTTGATAGTTCACGAAGAGAATGACGTTGGAGAATTTTTCGTTGCACTCGATAAAGATCCACAACAGGAGGACTTTTTGCAGGTATATTATTTAATTTATTTGTAACTTTATTTATTTAAATTGCTCGTTCAAAGAGTTCATCAAAATATTTGCAACGTTTACAATTGTGATTTTCAGGGGAGAATGTTGGGAAATCCGTACAGTAGCAATGAGACGGGAATTGGGCCATTGATGAGAGACATCAAGAATAAGATTTGTACCGACTGTGAACTGGTAGCTCTTCTTGAGGACGATAATGGGATGGAGCTACTAGTTAACAATAAAATCATTTCGTTGGATTTACCAGTCAAAGAGGTAATTGTGTTTGTTTAAGGAAATGCTAATCGCTTCTCGTATAAATCTTAAATGGTTTGGTTATTTATAACATTTTGAAATTGTGTTCTCGGATTTAGGTTTACAAAAGGCTTTGGCTTCCAACGAATGGACAAATCGAACCTATGAGAATTGTTTACAGGATGAGAGGTCTTTTGGGTGATGCCACTGAAGAATTTGTGGAGTCCTTTGCATCTCCAAATGACAGTCCGGAAGATAACGAGAAGACTTACAAGCTTGCGAATGTTCTTGTTCAGTGTGGTGGCCTGCGTGTATGTTCCCTCAATTTAGATGCTACATACACTTGAAGCGTATGAATTGTGTTGTACTCATATCGAAATGTCTCTCCTTAGGTTGCATTAACAAGCTTGGAAAATCTACTACAATCTCCTCTGGTAGTATCCCGAGTGAAACCCTTGATAGCCGTAATATTGAAATTGTTGGGCTACTGCACCAAAATAGTCAACGGCCGACAGGCACTGATCAGCCCATCATTGAATTCTGTCCAAACTTTGCTCCCAATTCTTCAGCTATGTCTCGAAAATGATCTAACCTTCATTCAAGGATCTTCAGGAGTTGTTCACTTGCTCGACCAAGTTTTGGAAGTATGGAAATTCTTTCACGGCAAACCTGTATAATATTGTGAAGATAATTTGACTGGATCTAAAAATAATGGTGATATTTTCTTTCAGATCTTGGATATTGTCGTGACTGAAGCTTGTGGTCTTGATAAGAAGGGATTTACTACTTTCGCAAAAACAAGAGGATCAGTTGAGGATGTTCGGAAGCTGTTACTTCTTTCCGGTACATATAATACCAGCATCAAGATTTCATTTAGTCCAAATAAATGTTATTTGACTGTTGTTTTGAAACTTTTAGACAAACTAAAATCACGTCAAGCCACTATGTCCATTCACTTCAAAGTCCTTGCTGGATTGACATACACAGACAAAGTGAAGATGAATTTAATATTCGATAGCTTTAAGGACTGCTTCGACTTCTTCCAATTCGATGAAGATCATAACAGCGACTTCACTAACAAAGTAAGGATTATTTCTGGTCATTTTTCATTACGATTCTATTATTTTCTTTACTGTTTGCTAATCTAATGTAAATTCTTCAGCTGGAACATATTTGCACACTCGTTTCGAACATCCAGTCTGGTTCTATCGGGGCAACGTTCAAGGATTTAGCCATAGAACGCAATGTCATCGATTACTGCTTGAACTACATCAAGCAACGGGCTCCATACCTGAAACAGCCACTTGGACGTCCAGATTCAGAGGAGTGGAAAGAAATGGTATCGAAACCAGCACTAAAATACGTTCTTCGTCTCTTAGCTGGCCTAGCTAGAGATCATGTTCCATGTCAGGTATAGCTTTGATATTTGGACTGAATTCTATATTTCCTGGTCATTTCGGAAAATGTGCTTAAGTGACATGATTATAATTGCAGGAAGCAATTGGAAAAGAAATTATTTGCGTTATTCATCAACTGGAGCAAGTATCCTCGGATGAGCATGTGGGCTCGTTAGCTGAAAATGCTCTGGAAGCAATGCGATCCCATGATCAAGTATGTTAACGTCTTATACGCAAATTATTTCAATAATTGTAGTAAACCACGAAAGCCAAAATAATTTGTTGTTGCAGTTATGGAAAGAAGTAGAGGCAGCCCGCCGGGCAACTCGTGAGGAGAAGAAGCGAATGGCAATGGCCATGCGACAGCGGCAGTTGAACACAATGGGAATGAAGACTAACGAGAAGGGGCAGGTGACCGCCGCTGTGTCAACAATCCTCGATCAAATGGAGGATTTAGCCGAGGAAACCGGTTTAGTGTGCGTCATTTGTCGGGAGGGATATAAGTACCAGCCGACGAAGGTTCTTGGAATCTATACATACAGCAAACGTTGCCCTGTTGAAGAACTGGAAGCGAAAAGCAGGAAGACATACGGCTATTGCACAGTCAGTCATTTCAACATCGTCCATGTGGATTGTCACATGGCAGCCATTAGGTATAATTCAGTTTTTCAGTATATTTTTTGTCAGTACAATATAAAGCTGTCGTGTGCCAAAGAAAAAGGTTAATAATCATTGTTCGGAATTAACTATGTAGACTGGCACGCTCACGAGACGAGTGGGAATCAGCGTCTCTTCAAAATGCAAATACAAGGTGCAACGGATTAATTCCACTTTGGGGTCAACAAGTTCCGGAATCTGCGTTTGCCGCTTGTCTTGCTCGTCATAATGCATATTTACAGGAAGCAACAGGGTCTCGAGATGTTGGGTTTTCGTCTGGAGCCCATGATATCAAGCTTCTGCTTCTGAGATTCTCCGAAGAGAAAAGTTTTCATGAAGATACTGGAGGTGGTGGACCTGAATCTAACTTGCATTTGGTCCCGTACCTTATCCACACGGCGTTATATGTTCTGAACACCACCCGAGCTGCCAGCAAGGAGGCAAATTCCATCGAGAAATTCTTAACTGCTCCTATAAATACTTGGAAGGATGACGCAACTGCGGTGGAGGGTGTTTACTACCATCTTGTCGTGTCTGTTATGGTGAATTCGCCATCGAAGTAAGTCGTCCAACAATTTTGTATCCATTTAATTACGAATTAAGGCACAGGTTGTTCATTGTTGTGTTCTGAACACAGATGGATGGAAACGAGAATGCAGTGGCTAAAACGAGTCCTTTGTACTTGCGGCTTCCGTTCCAAACAACTCGCATTGGCTAACTTTGGCCACTACCGATCTGGTCTGATGTTCCTCGGGTTGATTCATGGCTTATACACGATTGTTTTTCAGGTTGGGTGCTCATTTCTTATGTAATGTCAATCTAATTCATAGATCAACATAAATTAACGGAGATACTAATGTGTGTGTATGTGTTATTTCCAGGATGTTTCTAGTTCGGGAGAGTGGCCAACAATGCTAGCGGATTATATTCGCAAGAACGACGAAGCATTAGTTAAGTCGACTTCTGCCCTGTTGAGTGTGTATCAACAAAAATTCCTTTCATTTACAACAATAACAGAATTCTTGGAATTTTTGCGTAAGTTTACAATACGCTGTCTCTCATACCAATCAAGTAAATATGAAGTAATGATTACCGTAATTTCTGGTGTTTTGTAGAACTCAATGATAACCCTGACTTGGTGGACATCACGGCATTTACTTCTGCTCTTTGGAGTGCTCTTGGTTAATATAATATTTTAGCTTTTCTTCTAATGTTCCCCACATTCAAACGAATTCGTATATAAGATAATGGTGAGGTTTAAATTCTACCGGTATTAATTGTCAGTCACTTCTGCTACCATTTATTATTAATTTATCCCGGGTATTTGATTCCTGCAAATGTAGTTACAATTAGAGTGAAAATTATTCGAATAAATTATTTCCTTTCATTCTTGCATTAACATATATGTGTAGTTGGGCTTTATTTCAAACATTAAAAATATCCATAGACATCTCTCATAATAAATAAGCAAGTTAAACATTTCGTGTGATAAACTACATTTCATATTACCTACAATGTAAGGACACCCTCAGTATTCCCTCGATAATACCTTATTTTAAAATAGCGATTCAGGATTATTATGAACAAGCATCAAGAGACTGAATAGTTGGTATAAATGATGTCCAAAATAACATTTTTCTGTGGCGATACGCAGTGAGTAGATTGGTTTTGCTCGTGATTTTGTACGTGTATGGAGTGAAAGTTGAGAATGTTTTCCATTCCTCCAAAGGAACGCTGTCTGATCTATCAACATCGTATGGTGCTGGCATTCTACATACAAAAAGAAAAATACGCTTAAAACTCGAAGAAATATAAACATCCCTTATTGCACTCAAATCTGGAGTCTCCAGGCTCCAGACGTGGAGAAAGCCTGTAGCTTTCTCCCTGTCCATATTACGCATGTCTCATATTACCCGTATTTTGCTACGTTGGTCCAGAGTGAAGTCATGATTTCTCGGACGATCATTCCTTCGTCGTCCTCCACATCCACAACTGCTCTTGTAGAGGGATTCCGGAAGCGGAATAAGTACAAGAGCTCCTCTCCATGTATAACATGACCTGCCGATTAAATTACCCAAAAAACCTTAATCTTATAATAAATAAATAAATGGGGGAACTGGATCACATCATGAATTCTTACGTCTATCATCGACGGGGACCTCAGCGTCTCCTCCTGACGGAGACGTTGTATTATGATCCAGTGGTACTTCCAAATTATAACTTTGTCTCTCATATCGGATATTTTCTGGAATGATCAATCTCGGCTCTCGGGGCTCAGAAGGCTGTAACAGGTACTCTGAGAAGCTCAGCTCTCCTTCGTATTCGAATGTGTAAAAGTAGACGGGAGTTCTTTGGGAGAGGTACATGGCAGTTCTGTAGACGGGGGCGACCACGCTAAAATCCGAATGTAAAGTTATGAACTCATCCTTGAGCTCGAGGATTTCGCTCATATTATAGTTTTTGAAGTATTCAAATTTAATTGATGTCTTCGCAATTTCTGTGTTGTTCACAATTCCAGAGGCACGGATAACCTTGCGAAGGAAAACTCTTTCTGCGTATGTGGAATCCGAATAAGTTGAATTAATCAGTCTTGGGAGGAGGTTGCCTGCAATTTGCATTTTATATAAAGAATTGAGGTGCCTTTTCAGTGCATCAAACTGAGAAGTAACTGAAGTGAGCTTACTTATCACTGCGCTTGCGCTTTCGTCCCGGTTCACCCCAATGACGACAGGTACCTTGTGAAAACGTCCTTCGCGCAGTGCTACCTCTGGATCTTCTGAAAGGAAAACTGGCCAATCGTCACCTGAATCTAATTGCACAACGGGACCTGGATTTGGTGGTTTTTTGTGACTTCGGCTTGATTTGCGGTCCGATGTGCTGGTCTGTATAATTTTCATGCATTTATAATCCAAATTTTTCGCATAAACATCGAAGGGATTTATGTGATTCATGAACTTACAGCGGAACTAGCATCTTTCATGATAACCTCCACGGGGTCCGCTGTTTTAATGCAATTGAGAAGGGTTTCAACGGATCCGGAAAGGCATCCAAGGTTTGCAGCTAATCGCTGAACGTGAGTCATTGGTGACCGCTGAATAGCGTATGGAGCGATTGCACTTCCACTCTGGACAATCGCAGCTTTGAAAAGGCCTGAAACATGGAGAAATCCGATTTTAAAACTGTAATTTCTGTAATAATTGTGAAAAGTCCCTTCAAAAGATGAACTAATCATATCATATCCGCAAAACATATACCTTTAGTTAGTGGAGACATCAAATGAAGCGTTACGGCTATTGCTCCAGCACTTTCTCCAAAAATAACCACATTTTCAGGATCCCCTCCAAAATTTTTAATGTTCTTTCTCACCCATCTCATAGCTTCGACCTGGTCAAGCATTCCTACATCCAATTCAATAATTTTCGATGAAAATGTTTTGTATGTTCGAAGATGTATTTTGGTATTTTGTTTATAAGTTCTTGCCCATATTTCCAGGCTGTAATTTATCGCCCGTGGAAAGAAACCCGAGTGAATTTAGCCTATATTGCACAGTTACAACAAGTACTCCCTTTTGCACCAAATACTCCGGATTATAAGTATCAGATTGGCCAGCAACGAAACCCACTCCATGAAAAAATACCTACATGCATATCATGTAAAATTTGAGCAAAGTGCAAATATAAGGTTTTGGTAAGTACTTAATTGTATGTGAATTATCGCGACATACCATCACTGGAACAGGCACCGCGTTCGCATTCGACTCCACATCCGTCAAGGGATGGAGATGATCTTGCAAAGTGTACACGTTTAAGTGCAGGCAATCCTCAGAACCTGTAACGTTCTGATTATGAAACAAGTCCCACTGAAGACATGGCTCCCCAAATGAAGTTGTGTTTCGAAGAGTCGTTTCCTTGAATGAAACTGGAGGCTAGATCAATAAAAGCAGTGTTTAGCTCTTTAACTCAATAAATTTATTATTGGAACACCGCCTGGCCTGAGCCTTTATGAGTTTTGAAAATGTTTCTCCAACCTTATAGCGTAGATTCCCAAGTGGCGGCTGGGCATACGGAATTCCTTTGAAGCTTGCCACAGGTTTAATTCCTGGAATGCTCTCTACAATTCCGATGTATCCCACTGGAACGGTTTCGGAGTCCTCGTTAAGATACACTGTAATGGTGACATTGCTAGGTATTCCCACTTCCGGTTTCTGCTGACAGTACGCGGCTATGACTAGAGTTGACACAACTCCGATCACTACGGAGGACTTCATTGTATTTTTACAACCTATATCTCAATCCAATGAGTGAGTATTTTGTGTTTTAGCCACTTTTACGAGACTCCGTTCTTTATTTGAATTCAACTTCCTACGACCACATTCATATCTTTGGAATTAAATTGTGCTTATAGTCCACAATGGAAAAGTGTGCTCGAGAATATTCACCGTGCTACTGCGCGCAATTCCTGTATTCGTACTACGAACACATTATATCGTTGTAGGCTCAAATATATTGTAAGACTAATCATAAGATTAAAAACCAATAGATTTAGTTTCACATATGGGATTCGGACCCGACTAAAGCAAACATACATTTTTTGCATGCAATCCTCCGCATCAACCATTTTCAGATCCTTCCGAATACTCGTCATATTCATTGGTATTTGTGTCCTCTGTCAAAATCACGAAGAGCAGGATTTGTCAGAATAAATTCTGTATCTGAAAATCTGAACATACGAACAACGAATGGAATATTTTCGTGTTTTTCATGTACCGGTTTTCTCTAGATGCATCATTCTTTTGTATATATATTCACGCTTATATCCATGCTTTTTTGAAGGGTCTTATATACTTGTATATCTCCGTATCCCATTGATTACTCTCGGATCCAACGAGACCTGTGCGTTTCATCTAATCAGTGCCAAAAACAAAGGATGTAAAGAACTGGACGGAGTAGTTGGTAGGTACCGACAGAATTGATTTCCTACTCGACGACCAATCGGACTACTACATGGCATTTAGCATTCATTTCATGGCAGTGCAGAAACTTGAAACATGTTTTTATCATTTCAACAAAATGGTTCTAGACATATCACAGGTTTTTCACCTTTGAACGAAACTCAACTTTGTGCATGCATGTACCATTTTATGCTACTGTACATTCTCTCAATCATAATCATGCATGATTTTTAATGAAACTTTCAGTTTTCTCATTTTATTCCATGTGTGGTTGTGATCTGTACGTAAACATGAAGGTACCTGATGTGTACCGGTAAAGTGCAACAACACCTCATCGTCATCGACGACTACATGACCACACTTCACTTCAGACCGTTAACCCTCTCACCCGGATTCTATGCAAGTTTTGGCATATTCAGCACGAACTGGTAGAGACAAAAAAAATAGTATGGGGAACGCAAAAAACGATTATATGTAACATAACTTCCGATTTATCAATCCAACATAAATGCATGCATTTGCGTACATGCCGATAATTGGTAAAAACAGTTTAATTTTGATATTCAAATGTTTCCATCCACCGAACCCGTCTTAAGACTTCCATCGCTTGTACGCACTGCTCTGCATCGAGACAACAGAGTCCAAAATAGAACGAGAAGAAATGCGACGCCTAAGATTCCGAAGCATATTCCGTAGATTAGAAACTGATCTCGTTCGTTTATAGCCAGGCCTGCTTCATCCGCAACAATGAGCGTCAGAATAGTTTGAAGGGAAAGGGCGATAAAGGTATTAATTCCGAAAATGAGTCCAAAGCTGTCTTCGCTGATGCGTTGAGCCACCTCAGCACTAATATGAAGTTACAAAAAACTTATTTTTATGCGAAGATTCTTTTTTATGTAATTTTAGAACTCACCATTTTGTCATTTTGATTTCGTACGTACCTTGCCACAGTAATGATGACTTGGAATAATATTCGAAACAACATGTAGCATCCGTAGGCAATGTATAAGCTTTCTGTACGAGACAGCCAAATTAACGATCCACATTGGAGGAAAGCCGAAATGGTTAACAAGCCTTCGCCCCAAGTTCTCCATGAAATTTTCACGTGGCCCACTCCAAGCGCTAGCAGAGCACCTGCGCCCAATTAGTTTCTCTTGATAAAACCTGTAAAATTTAGTGCATATATCAGCCGTCATCCAAATCTTGAAGCGATAACGTACTAATTAGCGTGTGAGCAGCTTCGACAGCCCCATTGTAGTCCTGAGTTCCTGTTCCATTTTCAGTAACTATTACCTCCCACAGGGTCTGTATGAAATTGAGAATTTGCAAATGGCCAGCAGTCGCAACTGCCCACCAAATCGACCATTTCAGAACATATGCGTCTCCATAAGCTGCCTTCAAGTCTTCGAGCATATAGCGTTTGGAATTGCGAAGTTTGTCCTTGAACGGTAACTTCTGTGCGGGAGGAGTGGCTATTGCTTCTGAGGTATCAGCGTCACATAACTCCCCAGACGTTTTCTTCACCGTTGCAGAAACTTCTCTGTGAAAATATATTGACTGTGTGACAGGCGGCAAGAATAGAGCAAATCCAAGTGCGACTGTGACACAACCAAGGGAGACGTAGTTAAGTTCGTGATAATCCATCAGATCCGTTGTTATAAGTAGTTGTCCCACCGCGCCGGCCAAACATCGTCCTAATAGTAACGCGCTGTAAGTATACGAGGTAACCTTTTTATAGTGGGCACGATCCACCTTGGCATAAATGTAGGTGAAGTAGGCAACTTCAGTAGAGCTGATTGTTCCGTATAGTAGCTCCACAAACTGATTAATTTCCCAAACAACACAAACAAAGTTATGAAATTCATAATCATTAGAGACTTTAATTTGTTGGCCTGTATGTCATGTCATACCATAACCGCAGTGATGCCATTTCCCCACGTGAGAATTGACCATGTAACGCAATACGTGACTGCTTCAAAGATGACAACAGATCGATACCGGAGGTAGTCGGTGACTAGAAATACGACAGCCAGGGTGGCCAGAAAGCAATACGTGTACGCTGGAAACGCTTTGTGGACTAGCTTTCGAAAAAAAAATTCAAACACACATCTTCATTATGAATCAGAAGAGACATATATAAGTAGTTATTGTAGTTACATACCCATGCTCCATACTCATGAAAAAATCTACCTCATCTTGTGTAACATCCTTGTAATCCAAGAGGTACGCAATGAAAAATGGTTCACTAGGTCGGAATTCCTTGAATAATCCATACCCACAGAGGAGAATGGAAGTCCATTGCCAATTGTCCAGTTTCATGCTTCAAAAACTGTCACGAATTATGTATATGAATAATCGAATGCTAACTTTTTCTATATGAAAATAGAACTCGCCGAAGAGTTCTGGCCCCTCCAAAAACAGGGGAGTCAAGTTATTTTGTGGAAATGCTTGAGATTAATTTCGATAGGTAACATGTTTAATGTTTTTTAAACTTTTGTAAAACTTGCAGCAGGCTAATACAACTGATTTTGCCTCGTTCACGTGTGTGTATTTGTTTTCCATGCGAGTTAGTTCTGATTGTCATACATAGCTTCGCCATATATCATCACCAATTGTGTCTGGGTTTGATAAGGTTTCTCGATAAAACTCAATCAAGATTACTGAAAGAATAAAGAAACTATAATATGTGTTATTTGGTGAAGCGTGAGGCGAGCAATTAAACTTTGCAAATTCATTGAGTTTACGCAGAAAACATTTCATGCAGATCAAGGTATGCTTATGTGTGATACAAAATGACGTTTTATTCTGTGAATTAGATATATCCACATTCATACCGTGCCATATCTAACTCTTACAATAACTCGTTGTAGTTGAAGTTTATAAATAATAAAACTATTGTCACGTTATGCATATTGATTTAAGTTCTTGGTAATCCACATGAGGTACTTGTCTACGCGAGTATATACGCCGGGGAAGCTCCCACAACCTTTGCCCCAAGAAGTGATCCCAACTTGAATCCATTTGTTACCGGCGTAAGCAATGGCTGGCCCTCCACTGTCTCCCTGTAATTAAAATTTTTATTGTTGAATTTACCATCTCGGTAAAAGTGCATCCTGAGAATTGTTATATTATGGATTAAGGATAAGGATTAAGAACTTTGTATTGTACTAACTAAACAAGCATCTTTATCACGTTTCCCATCTCCTGCACATATATTGCTGTCTAGAACTCTGCCCGGGGCGAAAGTAGAATAGACTCGTTTGCACTCTCGTAGACTCCACACAGGCATCTCAACTTTGCGCAAGATATCCGTTGTTGTACCCCACCGATATTTTCGCCCCCACCCCGTCACCACAATTTCCTGTTTCTCTAAACTGTCCATCGAGGGCTCAGGTAAACAGATTGGGTGGACACGGTCCGTAAAATTGACGGGGGTATCAAGCCTTATGAGGGCTATATCATTGTGCTGTGTATAAGAAATGGACAAATCAAAAATTCTGGTTCTGCGACTCTACTACCATAATTAAATACAAAACTAAAAGTATATACGCACATAGTTGTCAATGTTGAATTTCTTATTGAGGATAATCTTTTCTATCCGTCTTACAATATGTGGACCATCAGAAGTGGTTCTAAGATTGAAATCACCTAAATGAACGTATAGATGTGGAATATCCTTTGGTGTAAAGCTGTAAAATTGGGTTAACTCGATAAACTGAACAGCTCATTCATTCTTCAGTGATATAAGGAATATGATAATTAATTTTCTAATAATTATCCACATAATGTCTTACGTTGAGAAGCAATGAGCCGCACTTAGAAGAAATCGATCTGTTATTAAACTAGCACCACAGAATATCTTTCTATTTTTCCCGAATACAGCCACCTGCAAGGTTAATTAAATATTATGCATACTTGTGGAACATCGTCAGGAAAACTTAATCCCAGCCTTTACTCATTGTCAGTTTACCATCCAAGGAAATTCAAGAGGACTCCGTGCTTCTTGTCCTCCAGTAACTTTAGGACGGGCCTTAAAATATTGAGTTGGTTTCCCATGTAGAACAGATTGACCACACATTGCGGTGTTAAGTTGTCTTGAGAGTAATTGTAGTTTTGTCAAGGGAGGACGCTGAGTGATAGCTGGCATTTCTACTTCCACATCAACTCCGACGTAATTGCTAACTGCACGATGTTCTGGAATATGGTTTTTACTACCACGAGATGTGGGGCAGCAAACACGCACTTGATGCTTCAAATCATCATCTAATTAGGTCGACAAAAGAGGAAACCACCGTTTAGAGTGCAAACATGCAATTTTCTCCAGTGACGACTGGAATATGGAGTTAAACATGAAAAATAAATTGGATTATATGCATTTTGCCTGCGTCATACGTTGTGAGCAGAGTGTAGAATTGGTATTACTGAGAAGTTCTTCTGTTAAAGGTAAATCCATGTAATTCCCTGTTCCATTCTCATGATTTCCATATTCAAATTCCAGCATTGGGAAGCACTCTGAAAATGGTCTACATTTTCCTCGTCGATTTCCTTTACCTATGCATGGAATACCTGTGGCTGCTCCTGACTCCCTTTTTCCCGTTGTGATTTCCTGAGTCGATAAATCATGAGGATGTATATATCTGGTCAAAATTATATTAGATGGTTGGTGATAGTGAAGATTTGATGATTGGAATGGATATGACAGAAGTGGGAAACTATCCTGAACGAAACCTCCTCTTGGGTATGGCCATAAAGGAATGGGTAGAAAAAGCTGTTTGGTTTGTCGATGTCCATCTGAAAATTTTGAGAAATATTGTCAACCATGTAACTTTTGTATTGACTTTTCGGGTGGGAACTCCGTACAAAAAACGATCAAATCAGCTCACCTTCCTTGGCAGTCGAATGTGGTGATACTCCACTGCTAATAACTGGACTATAATTGAAATCTACGAAAAAGAGAACAATTAGTAAAGGGAATGTTTTGTGAAAGCCCATGATTACCAACATTCGAAAGGAGAGTTCTCACATAACTAAACCAGCTTTGCAAAATCAAGTAGAAATCCGAGGGCATAACTTTCTCATCCTCGTACAAGTAACCTTTCGCAGTAGCCGAGAGCACCGGTGCAAATTTTTGCAAACCCACTTGTGAGTACATGCACATCCATATTGCATACAAATTCATTTTTCTTTCTAATCCCCGAATTTTCGATTTTGCCAAAAAACATACATAAACCTGTCACAACGTCATCAGCTACATCTGCTTAGTACGCACACAGGGTTTCTCACTCGGCAGGATATCACGGATTATTTCACAGCGTCGCAGCCTCAAATCCTTACTACCAGAGGTTATTCTCGTTTTCACAATGATTTGCAAAGAAAATTGAAAAGAAGTGCCATGTCATAAAGGAGACGACAGATTTCCTGTCAGACGCGCTCTCAGCTTGTATGTATTCCTCATCGTCCTTTGTGTTGATGATTTTCTGGTGCTGCCAAACAGTGATCACGAGAGCATATTGCACATACAACAATTATTCAGGCATATGTGAAGACCAAATTGTGATGTCTATTGTTGCATGTGTTGCGATGATGAGAGAAGATTTTTTGGCAACTCAACTTTTGTATCTTGTTTCGCATGTTTTATTATCTCGCTCAAGTCCTGCATACGGCTTTGTGCAACCCTCATCCACTAAAGCTTGTAGTTGTACTCATCATTCCGACGTTTTTGTCAGAATTTTGCGCAATCCGCAACACTTGGCAAAAATAAAGTAGATACAGATGTATTCATGTGTTTTTTTTTGTTTTTACGTTCATTGCATTGTCTCAAACATATTCATTGATTTTTATTCTAGAAAGAAAAGATCATATCACAATATGGTTGTAGTGTTCCAAGTCTTTGAGATAGGTATTTACATAAAATATTTGAAGTGCATACATAAGTGCCATAATAAAAGGAAATACAAAAGTAATCACATCTGCGTAGTTAATTCTAATTAATTGGGAACATGTATAAAAACGACGCGTGTGTACATACTATACCTGAAAAAATGCACTTTATGTCATTCACAATCAGTACAATTTGTCTAGCGTGCCGTCAATGAGATTTGCGTAATCTGAATCAGTGTATCACGAGAGGCGAGTGCAGCCGCGTGTCAATATGACTAACATAACTTTCCAAACATTTTTAACTAACTTCACACATTCCTCCATCCACAAGCATCGCTTTTCTCATTTTCGCATCTTTTATAAGAATGCATAGTCCATGTATTAGTATTCTAAGAGGAACTTCAGAATGGTCCTTCCACTCAATTCGTAATACTTGAGATGACTGCATTGCCCCACGGAACATGGACTCAACATTTCTTTACGGGCTGGTTTTATGGTCGAAGTTTTCGTTGTTGCTGTCGCCTCCTAGTCCATTACAATGATTGGAGCTAACCACTGATCCCTTAACGTTATGAGATACACCCACAATAGTCCCACTGCAAACATTCTCAGAGAATTCGTGCTCTGTCCCACCCCCAATCCCTTTGTCGGTATGCACTTCCCAGTGCTTATTTCGATTTTGAATTGCAATCAGGAGGAATATTACTCCGAGAAGGGATGAGTAGATTCCATAAACGACAAATTCGTCTCGTATGTCTAGTTCGAATCCCTGCTCCCCAGTTATTGTCACCGTGAGTATCGCTTGGATCACAAGGGCTAGCAAGGTGTTGATGCCGAAAATGAAGGCTTCGCTGTCTTCTTTGACACTTTCGGCAACTTCGTACCTGTAATTTATAATGACGTTAATACAAGCATTACGTACGTACATAAAAGCAAAAGTTCTAGCTCTGGTGTTGAAAGAACATGTTGAAACAGGATGTTTGGAATTTGAATGTAATTGATCGTTTCATGTGTAACTTTATGACTTACGAAGCAATTATTATAACCACTTGGAACATGGTCTGAAAAATAATGTAGCATATGTATGCAACATATAGATGGTGAGTTTGTGACATCCATAAAATGATAGCACCTTGAAGAATAGAAATGAAACTCAGGTAGATCTCTCCCCATCTTTCCCAAGGAAGTCTTACATACGGCAAGATCATTGCGAAAGCGGCACCTGAAAAAGCAAGGAAGGTTCTTTTTGCATGAAATGAACCATTTTGTTTGTTTTGTGCAATCCCTGTGAAACCATTTCCGCTAGCGGCAAAAGGAGGGTCATTCGTCATTCTCATGTTGATGGTTGACAAGTAATCAATTTGTACACTTTGTAATGTGCTAGTACGTGGCATGTTACATCAAAGGCTTAAATGAGTTTTGGCTGACTCGTTAAAAATCACATATGCAAGACAGCGAGATTGTTTTTGGCTTACTTAGTAAAGCATGAGAAGCATCAATAGCTCCGTTCAAATTGTGCTCATGAGTTTCATCCTCGATCGCTTTCCACAGACTCTCCACATACATGCCTATTTGCAAATAGATAGCAAACGCAATAGACCACCAAAGGGACCATCTCAGCACGTAACGGTTGAAGTATGCAATTTGGAAATCTCTCCAGAAAAATTTAATTGCCCTTTTCAGTCGTTTCCTGAAGGGGAAATTGACAACCCTTTGGTGAATAGAGTTTGACCGCTTTTTCTTTGCTGCGTCAACGTTTGCACTGATAGTCGACACCGTGGATCCTCGTGGATGAAAATAGATGGATCTCTTAACCTTCGGCAAGAACCATGCCGTGACGAAGAACATCGTCACTCCGATAAGGGACAAGTAATTAATTTGATCAAGTTCCAGCACATGGTATGACAGCAAAAGTTGTCCCGTCAAGCCAGCCAGAAATTTACCGGTGTGCATAGCGCTATGCGTATACGATGTCACTTGCTTGTAGTGCTTGCGATCCACATTAGCGTACATATATGTCAGATAAGCGATGTCCGCAGCGCTTGAAATCGAGTCCACGACTTGCCTCAACTGTCAAAAGTACAACAAAAATTAATTTCATTACACACATTCATTATCTTTTGCTATTTCGCCAGGGCAAATCAAATGCACTTGACATGACTGTATATTATTATGACCCAGGCTCATATGCTAGCAAAAATAGTCTTACAATTAGCCAAGCACATCACGAAAATTTTGTAGCCTGCGACGGAGTCAGTCGGGATATTCAAGATTAAAGATCTTGATACTTAATCGGATTTTTATCACATCACGAGCTACATTATTCGCGTGATCGATCATACATGTGGCACTAAAATTGCAACCTTTGATGCATGTCGTTTAAAATTGAACGTGAATTTCTGAAAGTTTATTACGGAATTTGAAGAAGTTGAAGAGTTTTCTGTCGGCTATTTTGCGGCGATATAATGCATCTCCTTGTATTTTTTTGCAATTCAATTTCTATTTTAAGTATGACTAATCTAATGCATTATTAATTCTCTATTAGGGAAGGTCACTTCGCAGTGCACATAATATAGCGGCAGAACTTTTTGCTCGATCGTAATTCATAATTATATATGGAAGGGGCTAGGAGGAACACATCTCAGCTTGATTTGCTGTTAGCTAAACTATCAGTTATGATATTATCTCATCATAAAATTTTGAAAATTGTATATAAAGTCGAAGGCCACGGCAGATTGCAAATTGAGGTCTGAAGGTGCATATAAGTATATGATATCATTTATTTAACAACTGCTAAATGCCAAATTATAAATTCATTCAATAAGGTGAGTTGTTTATGAGCAGTTAAAGTGGTTCTAAAAAGGTGATTTTATATGAAGCATGTAATGTGTGTGCTCATGTACTCACGGCTGCGTAGAAGAATCCGTCGTAAAGCCATATCGTGATGCCCCACGTGGCTATTGCTGTAACGCCCCCTAAAAGTATCACGGGCTTGTAACGTAAGAAGTCTGTGATGAACAAGAGAACCAATAGACTGGAAAGGTATCCATAAGTCGTCACTGGAAGTATTTCATGCGTCACCTGAAAAAATAAATATCATATCATCGTTCCACTTGTGTATTACGATCTCCATATTTTCCTTCCCCTTGAGGGAAGCATAGTACATATCCCTGCTAGCGTTCTAACCTCCTCAGTTGTGAAATTCTTGAATTCTACAGCATATTCCAGGAGAAATGGAGCGGATGGAATCAATTCTTTAAAAAGTCCTACGGCACACAGCACAGCCGCCGTCCATTTCCAACTGTGTGTCATTTTAACTGCTGCTTCCCACCTTAATTACACACATGAACTTGAAATTAATTCACAACTTCACAAAATTTGATTACACTTCACAACACTCTCAGCGTCATGAACATGTTCACGTAAATGAGGACACATCCGAAAAGTCCCTTTAGGATTTCCCTTTTCCAGTTCTACTTCGTTAACTTTGGCATAAATTAATTGCACAATTTGTCAGAGAGAGCGGAAACTCGGGAGATTTTCCCATCAAGTGTGCAAACAAACACAACGACTCATTTTCCAAGAAGAGGGATAATAATGCATTGAGCAAGTCCTCGACATTGACATTTTTGCCATTATTCCCATCAATACCACAAATCCTTGAGTTTTTGAGTGTTTGCAGAGATTTTTCATAAGTGCAACAGCATCAAGTATCCAGTCTATTTTGGGACTGATTGATGTACCGAAGCACTTTCAATAAAATGACTCACCGAGACTCGAAACAAAAACGAAATCACACCATGAATCCGTTGTTTGATTAGAAAATCACAGCATACACACCACACCAGTCACCAGACAATCTTTATTTTGTTATCTGTGTGCCTCAATGTCAGAGACGTCTTTTGTAATGGAGATTTGTGTCACTTTTTTGTCAAAGCATAATCTCAATAGTGGCGGTACGAACGCTGTTAAAAGTATCATCTTCATCACAAGATCATAATCAAAATCAAAACCATGAATGAAAACGGATCTTCTTCACCTGTGCTCGCTCAACTTGCCTATCATTTGTAAGGGAAAACTACGTTCGTTATCGTTGCACATTGCAAAATGCTCTTTAGTTTGGTTGTATGCAAAATAAGGAATCACTTCTTACTTTTATTATGCATAGTCTGCATCTGTTTAGGCACATAAAATGATCATTTTCGCTCTCTCTCTCTTTCCACCTTTAACGCAATATACTTCCACTAAACTTGACTAAACTGACCTTTTTTGTCTCCTTTTGCTCTTTCCACTTAACTAGGTTCTCATTATGTTTATAGGTACGCACTATTATAGTACGCTTCTTTTGGGGAGTTTTGTCCACGAATGTAAATTTTTGTTACAAAACAACATAAAAGTTTTATGTACCTCTGCTGCCTACTCTGCTCGCAGTGTTCACCAGAAAACACTGGATTCATTCTCATTCCGATGAACTTGTAACGAGCATCTCTCACAAAAAAACAAAACGTTGCTAATATCGCGTGCTCAGTGCTCACACGGTCCTAACTAAAGTACCTAAAAGTAATATGTCTTTAAAAGGTTGTACACGCTACCTTTTAGTGCATACGGAATATATACAGCGTGATTCAAACGTGAACCTATTTAACATCACATCACCGAGTAGTCACATATATTATTACGTCCACGGTAAGAAGAGAAGGGCATAAATCTCCGATCGGGAACGGGGAAGCATAAGCGAAAAGTGAATAAGTTGAAAAAGTACTATATTATATATGTTATTTTCATTGTACATTATTGTCATTATTACCTGTGGGGAAATCACATTTTCTTCGAGTCTGCAATATTGCAATTATAACTTTCCAACTCTCCTCCAATGTCAACGATATGCTCATACTCATATACTTGTTGTAGAAAATGTTGCAGTATTAAACATGGAAATATTCGTGTTAATACCTTATAATACACTGAATGAAACGGATTTTGCTTATTGTAATCGTCACGAGATGAAAATGCAGGTGTCATCGAGCAGAGTTAACAAAATCTTGTGGAGTTATTAATGTGCATACGTATGCCATTCAGAGTAATTAGTACTAAAACCTTGATCATTGTTGGATTCAATTTTTTTCCCTGCATCTCTTACTTCACTTCACACAAGGTTGATGTCCAACAATGAATCAAGCAGTTTTGTACTCAAATTAAAGGTTACACTGAAAAACAATAATTACTCAAATATGAAAACTGAGACGCGGTTGAGTGTTGACAAAGCTAAAATGTTCCTTCAGTCGGAAAAAATGAAAGGAAAAAGTACATTCGAGCACAATAGACAATCTCTGCACTGCACGCATAATGTATATATTTCATTCAAGTTGACGCTGACTTTGGAACAACGACGTTTGCTAGCCCAAACTGCAGACTCATACAATTTCTATAAATCATGAATCATGAATCATGATCCTATTCTTGTCATTAATTTTTGGTATGGTGTGATGCGTTTTTGCTAGCGTACGCATACATTTTTACGTTTCTAATTTTAATCACCAGCGAATGAGATACAAACTTAACATTTTTGTTGTGCGAGCAACTTGCTATAAATAAATAAATACATGCATTTCTTTTTACGTATCTCAATTTTTCAATTTTCAGACTTTAGGTCAAGTTTCAGAAGTCTCATGTTACGAAAACGATATTTGATCACATTTTCGCATATTTGTTTCTTATGCTAAATATTTTATTGTTTTTTTTCGAGACACGTTGGTAGATCTTATCTTATCGTGTGTATTGTGACAGTTCTGATCACGAACTTTTAACTCGGCTGTAATTGCATCGTCGTGATTAAGCCTATTATTCATGCTGTTTCAATTCAGAGTTTTGTGAGACGACAGAACCACACACTATAGACAACAGTCAGTACTTTGTTTTCTTGTAGGCGTCTGTAGTTGGCTTGAGGTGAGACTTGGAACTGAAAAGTTTCACATTATCTTATATTCCGCTTACTGCTGCAAGATGTAGTTTAGTTTACAGACATGCAAATTGTATTCCCACAAGGATAAAACGCTTTTTTGCACTTTCATCAAATAATAATAATAATGTATGTAATATGACTCTACTTAATCGAAATATTTCCTCTGCCAAGCACGAAACCGTTTTGCCATGCACATGCACATGTGTGCGCATAGGAGGATATAAATCATCAGTCGTATCACGGGAATGTAAATCGTTTTGATACCAAGAACACACACTTAACCCATGAACTTGATATAGTTTGTGACGTGTAAATAATAATAATAATAAATTATATGCTCAGTCCTCCTTAACTTCCCCTTTCTTCTCACGTCACACCAGTGGAAATTTTCAGCGAGAGTGCTCATACTTTCGTACGTTTCGTTTAATATAAATCCTAAAGGTTTTAAAATGTAGTCAATTATATTATACCACGAGTTTTCCCTTTCCTATAAATTGTATGCATGAGCTCAATAAACTTTCCTTGTCTGACATACGTACTTGTATCATACATTTTTATTCTAATTTCACGTACCACATGGTTTACTCCTCTTTTGGTCCAGTCCAGATACAAATCCTTCACTCCTTCACCGTTGTTCCAGTTTCATCTTTCCAATTTCCAGAAATCTCAAGATTCCACTTTCCACGGCCCTACGAAGACACTTGAGCGAGTGATTTCAGCCGTTTGAATATGGATTCCCAACTGTCATGATGTGTCTGCCCTTACGTATATTATATTATGGCGCGGGTATAGAGGAAGTTATATTCTCTTTCCTTCCATTCCACAATCCAGTCAGAATTTCACTTAAGCATACCAGGTTCATTATTGTTCGAACGAGAACAGCAGCAGACATTGTGTTTCATAAGGCATTAATTGCAAAATTCATTGTTACATATCATGAAATCCTGCAAAGTGGAAATCTGTGTTCTGATGTTGTGAATGTTTCGTAGAATGTTTCAAAGCGATTTGCTCGGGTGTCGAAATATGGCCTGCTTCTGCTTAATAACTTTTTTAAGATTTCATGTTAAAACTCAACATTCGTTTATAAAAGTCACATTAAAGTCAAGAGCTTGTAATCTGTCTTGTAAAGTCTTAGATTCAAGAGGAATTTACGTCACTCACAAACATACGATTTTCAGGGAGAATTATCATTCCATGAAGAAAACTTTTGCGCAATTAGCCTGCCAGAAACTTTCAAATGCTAACAAATTAAGTTACTTGAGATAAGTATTGATTGTATATTCATATTTGCCTACTCACTTGGCTTTGTTGATGGAACAATGAATCGCGTATTGTATACAAAAATACTTTATACAACCAACGATGTTACATGCAAGTACAAGTAAAACACCATGCTTCGGGGAACAAAGGGAATTTCAGTTCACATTTTTCATGCATCCAAACATGGCTACGAGCCAGAATTAGCATTTGCACACTGGAATTATCATTGCAGAATCTGTTCGCATAAAAAGATAATCATGCATTCGTTACGTGTGAATGCTTAAAATTAGTATTAGTGGAGATGTTACCTTGTTTTAGAGTAATCGTGCATCTACAAACATGCATTGAAACCACACGATTGTCGTGCAAATATGTGCACTGGGTGTTGGTCTGACACTCTGATTATGATTTCTATACACAACTACGATCACGTCACAACTTGCTAGTGTACTAGTTAATCAAATAAAAAACGGTGCATAGTACAAATATGTAATATTTGTCCCAGTAGAATATTTACACACGTAAATGTTATGTTCCAACCTGAACCTGCGTCCGGACAATTCGATCAAATACTTCAATCCAAACGTTTCAAAAAACGGTTGAGTTCATATTATGTTTCGTTGCCTTTGTTCACATTGTGCACTAGCGTCACTCGCGACTTAGCGAGTCGTATTCCATATATCACTTCATTTAAGCCATACGAGCTGTGAAAGGAAGTCACCCGTTCAAATTCCAATGCATAATCTGTGATTTTCTAAGCTTGCAAATGTACCGGACGTGATATGGCGGATTATATTCATTTTGCGACGGTTGGGTTGAATTGAAGATGAGAATCTGATGACGTGAATAAAACAATAATTAACTCCTTGTTTGTGGTAATCGTTCAGTTCAGTTAAATTATGGGTACGAAGCTTCATAATAAGCATTTCCTGTCGCTTCCAAAACGAAACGCTTTAAAATTTAAAATGCATACTCTTTTAAACGAATTTTAAACGCTCATGAATGCATGGTTTATTTTTAAATCTCGGAACTTTCTCGATAAGAAGACAGTATAAGAAAGATATCGACTTAAGCAGATAAATATTTTGGCATGAAAGATACCAAAGATTAAAGGTGGTAAGAATTTTAAGAGAAAACAATGCGAGCTAAATATTAATCTCAAATCATCATTCAATTATGAGAACTCTGTGTTAATTACGGCATTTCGATGTTTGGAGAAATAATTTTCCTTTGCATGTGAAAATGTTACTGAAAAATGCTTGAAATCTGGTCTTAAAATGTTTTGGTTATAAATTCATTGAAGTAGTATGTATTGGATATTTGAGCTTACTTGAGGCTCCAAGTCGAGAATTTAATAGCATCGTAATCATTTTGTTTGTTTATAAATTGTTACAGAGATTGCTGTAGCATAATTATAAATAATTAAATATTTCTTTTTGCAATTTTTTGTACATTTTGTAAGTCACAGTCACTAATTACAGGATAATAGTCACACGAAAAATCATGCAAACAAAGTTAATGAAATGTATAATATATTATGCATAATAAATTAAACAATACTTTGTATGTGTGCATATGGAGTCAGACCAGATCGGAGGAGTACCGGTCATTCATAGGATAAACTCAATGAAATGGATTGTATGAGAGATAAGAAAATGTACTACCACTAGAATACATTACGATTCATAATATCGTAAAAAATTACATTCTCATTTGATTCCACTTTCCAAAGTAAACTAAACATGTCCAGAAAGGTGAGTCGTTCGAGGATTGTTCCGTTTTTAAACTCGGGTTCATGAGGTCTGCGCTTTGGCCGTTCTCATTGCAGAACTTTTTACAATACATTCTTCCGCTCGCATTGCTGATTCCTTATCCTTGAATTTTCCAGCTAATTTCTTCGCTTCTCTACACAGTCTCTCTGCCTCATCGTAGTTGCCCTTCTGGAATTCATGAAATGTTTTGTTTATATATATAATTGTATGTAATTGTTTAATAAGGAATTAACCAACACCAACACAGTCTGCAGTACCTGGAGGTATAAACTCCCTGTGTTTACGTGGATTGCTGCTTGCAAATACGTGTGCTTTTCAGCAGCAATTGCTTCACACTCCTTATATTTCTCGAGTGCAGCGTCTATATCACCTTGTAACGCCAGAATTGACGCTAAATCCGACTGGATGGCTACTGCCTAGAAAAATGTGTACATTGCATTTATAAGTTAATTGAATACTCGTCACTACCATTAAATAGAAACAATCTAGAAAATTTTACTTGCTGTGAATCTGGTCCGATTGCTTTTGCAGCATAATTATACGCTTCCTTCGCTAGATCTGAAGCCTTTCCTACTAGTATTAAGTCTACCTGCGTCTCCGTTCCTTTTCCTAAATACGCTTGAGCTAAACTGTGATACGACCATGCAGCAAGAAGCAGGGTATCTTCATCCACAATGCCTTCTTTTTCAATCTGCGATTATCAAACATCGGTTGTCACAAAGTTAGCCAGAAGCCGGTTTAAAGTAATATACCATGTCCATGTCTACTTTGTGCAAAAGTGCATATCGAAAACAATCTTTACCTTTGCTTTCTGAGTATCAGCGCAGTACTGGAATCCTGACATGCTTTCTTCATGTTTCCCTTTTAAGGCCATAATTTGTGCCAATTTTATACTGATTTCAACTATTGAATTATCTTTTACAGAAACATCTTGATGATATATTAAACGTTGGCAAACAGTCTTAAACAGAGTTTCAGCACTATCCAAGTCTCCAACTTGAAATGCAAGATTTGCTCGTATGTCCAAAATTTGAGTTTTGGCCTTCTCCAGTTCTTCCTCGCTACTCATTTTCCAAGCACATGCCAAGTGATATTCAGCTTTCTTGATCTCTCCTTCCTACAAAAACAAACATCAAATTATGAATAATTAGTTCAATGTTTAAGCTCGACTTGGTTGTCAATGTTGTCAATAAGTCATTGATTCCTCCATATTATACCAAACCAATACATATGTTACCTGAATCGCTAAAATCGCCCTCTTCATCTCCATTAAAATTTTATCCTCTATAGTCAGCTCTTCCTCCTTTTTGTTAAAAATTCCTAGAAAACTAACCGAAAATCCTACTCCCACTGCATTCCTCCCAAACCGACTCTGACTCCTTTGATTATTATGGCACCGACTAGAATACTGTTGAACCCCATTTCTTCCGCTTCCGCACCACGACTTTGTCGTGTTCAAAGGCGAACTACGACAAACTGTCCTCATGTAAATACCACAGTTTTGATGACATTTATTCGTGAGAGGCCTAACATGACTAATGAAAGCCCTTGTAATCCCAACCACCCCGTTAATCATCTCTGAACAACCGTGAAAGTGACACGGTCTCCTGACTAAAAGAAAGTTACAAAATGTACGTCGTCTTCTATTACACCCTGCAACACTCTACTCCAGATTGTGAACTCCTTTTATGATTTCTCTTACGCTTCCATCCTCAAATTGTGAATCTGGAGCATACTTAATTGAGTTAATTGTCGTCTGTAAGTCCAGCTCTGGTTTTAGCGTTGCGAATTATTGCTCTCTCTCAATTTTTACACGTTTTCACCAAAAGTAAAAGCACCCAAAGTTTGTTTTTGTTTGAGAGTGTAAAAATGAGCAAGCCATGTGATGTGATGTTTGGGTGAAAAGGTGTGAAATGTCTTGTAGTGGGAAACCATAGAGTATGAGCAACCACAGATAGAGCAATAGTGCATTGAATACATTTGGGATTTTTGTTATTGTTTTGGTGTGAATGTGAATGAACGTAAACACACTTGTCCATTCCAATACATTTCCAGAAACTCCAGTCCAAAGCACTGAATGCATACCCATGCCCATGTGCCACCTGTGCACATGCTTGAAACTTTACCGAGGTTATTTGCTGATTCACAGCTTGACTTTCCCAAATAATACCTTTCACCTTTTTGAAAGCGTCAGTGGAAAGGGAGAAGAAGAAAAATTATTCTCGGATCGAGAATACACACCTCCTCAGGATACCTTAGTCATATTTTGGAACAGGCAGACACTGCAAATCATTTCGTGTGTGTGCAATATGACCGAAACGGTGCACCGAGGAAGATGATGCTTCGAAGAAGCTAGTGAAAGTAACAACGAGAATGCTATACATACGCTTTTCTAACCTGCTTACAATTTTTTCAGACACAAAAATGCTTCATGTCAGAAGTGGCTTGCCCCTGACTCCGCAGAATAGGAGCTTCCTCTCGTATGTACTTAAATCAATTAAAACTGGAGAGAAATTTTTTGGCCGGAGTGGATTCCATTCTGCTTGAATTCCTATGGGATTTTATGTCATTTTCTAAAACATTAGTAAATTCCGATTTTTTTCCTTTGACTTTGCAGAATTGCTCATATTCAGAGAAAGCCTTTTCAGCCAGAAACTACTTCATGGCAGTTGCTTGAACGCTGAGGAGGTTTATTCAATAAATATGATAATAGATATATGTATTATATATATAATTCATATACTCGTCCTTATGATTGCATTTTTGTATGGATGACGAATAGTATAATTGGGCATAATGTCTTTTCTTTATCCGTGCATGACGAGTTCGCATGAAAATCGCAAGGTTAGCTAGCACTCTCCCTTCTTGGCCACGTACTTATCGTACTGGGTGTAAAATTCTAGAATGATGAAAAATGTTGAAAATGACAAACCGTTGACAGCTAAATTCTTTTACATGCGCTATAACTTGATTTGTATTTTCCGGAGACTTTGACATACCTCGGTTACATCCATGCATGCACCGATATTGGCACTCCGTCACTGTCCATCCATTCCTGAGACATAGAATTGGCTGTGTCGTACAATTTAATGTACGCTTTGCGAATCCAAGTTCAGGCTTCTTAACATTTACATAATGATTTGTTGTCCACATTTCAGGTAATTTAGCACATTTCTTCCAGTGTTTTTGGGTACAGTTGCCTCCCCATTCTGGAAGGATAGGATCAGATTTTGATTCCGAAGTGTCGGAACTATTAGCTTCATCTTTCTTTGACTGAAAAATGCGCGAGCTATTTGTAGTGGTTGGCTTATCATGATCTGAAATTTTGCCGGCATTAGGAACCTGTTTCGTACTATTTCCAACGTCATGTCCATCTGAAATCAACAGAAAAGTTTTATGCATGCACTTAATTTGTCAAATACAATCTAATGCTCACTTGTGCAGTTACTAGTTCGCGATTAGATACCTTCTTTCGAAATTGCACTTTGACACGCTAAAAGGAGCGCGAGTATTACAAACGTCAATCTTGTGAGACTCATTGTCACATTCCAATAATATTTACATACTAAAAATATCTAAAATCCATTTGTATAATGTTTCCTAATAGAACTGCTAAAAAGAAATATAGTGTAAGAGAGAGAGAGAGAGTAATATTGCAGTAAGTAAGTGCAAGAACGTCTTGATCACGGGCTGCATGAACGTAATTTGAAATGACAATGAGTATCAGCTTAAATTCAACTTTTGCACGTTATATACATTAAATGCATAAATAAGTATAGAAGTTGGTATTTCATGGGTATACAACAATAGCTGCTCGCATTGAATCTACTCTAACCTTTGTACATCACTGGATTTTTAAGCACACGCAAAATGACAGAATCACGATGTACCATTATTGTACTGTGCTGAAATCTGTTTGGTCCTTTTTATTCATGTCTCTGTACAAATATTTTAACAACAAATAAAAATAGCTCGTGTGTGAGATACATATCCAGAATAAATCTTACAATCACTCAAGTGATCGATGTCATGTGTCCTAGTACTAAAGTCATACATAACTTTTAGAATCCGATGATTCAACAAAGAACTCGCATTCTAATTACATCATACATCAACATCATATTCCCGAATCCTTGATCTGGTAATATATAAATTGCATCGTGTTAATGTATCATGCCACTGCCGATGGTTGGTCTTTAGCTGGCTTCCGGCAGACAAGAAAAATACTGCGGTACGAGTAAGAGAGCATCGATCGCTCATTTTCAGCATACATTGTTGGCACGGTAGGATCCTGTTTCTGTTTATACAAATTACATGATTTATGGCAATAGCACTATTTATCAATAGCAAATTTAAAGATTTTCAATAGCATTGCAACATACTTCAATTACAAATCCAATTTTCTTAATTATCTCGACTAGGAAATCGAACGACGGTTCAATAGAATCTTCGTCTGCAAGATCTGAGTAGTGATACAGGAGTGGCCCCAAGTTCAACCAAACACCGCCTTCTTTCAAGCAGTAAAATATTCGTTCCAAGTAGGTTATAATATTATTGGCACAGTCAATGAAAAAGCAAGTTACAACACAATCCCATGAAGAATCTTGCGACGGGGTTGCATATGCTTCAAGGAAGTCGCCTGCAAATAAGCGGAAATTAAACGAAATACTGTTAGCGAACAGCACACATACGTGGTTCTTACCGTTAACATTTGAAGTCAGAAAGTTAAACGCCACCACTCATGACAGAGCGTGTTTCTAATTTTATAGCTAATTTTTATTTTCTTGAATACCTGCGGTCATTGAAAACCGGCAACCGCTTTTTGCAGGCAAATCACAAGGATCGATATCCGGAAATGATATTTCACGTGTCTGATCGGCATGATTCAAGACGTTAGTGTTTTGATGAATCCACGGATGACATTTATACACATCTTTCCCAGCACATCTATCAAATATCAAAAACATACTCGATACAGACAACGTTTAATCTGTATATTATTTTTATATTCAAATACGGATTTACTTATTTAGGATAAAATTGGACGCAAACAGCATAAACAGGCTGAATTCATTTCCTTGAACGATGTACCCTCTCTTAACCATTTCATGTGATAAACGACCCATTCCTGCTCCAGGAATTAAAATTTTAATCTCGCTATATCCATCGACCCTATAAATCCCCAAAAATATTGAATGTAAGTAATTAATTATTAAACTCACACATTCATAATCCATACTTTTAATCACGCCCCTCTTCAATGAACCAAGGTGCACACCTAGTTTCTCCATATATGCTCTCTACTTCATCGATCAGTGGTTTGTAACAGGCATCTCGTTCTTTCTGGCCTTCAATAGTCCAGTCTCTTACGATATGTTTCAGAACAGCTTGCAACTTGTCATAATCAAACGTCGACGGTTCCGGAGGAGCATTTTTGAGCGTCTGCAATTTAAACCAATGCAATGGCATATGTCTTGTTCTAATTTTGTGGTCACAAAATACAAACAGCAAATGACAAACATTCAACGACAAAATCCCACAATAACTCAGAACACCACTCTATTAAAATCCTACCTTCGGGTAGACCTCATCATGATTTTCAAACATGCTCGTCGCATCCATAATCATTAGCTGAAATAAATTGTGGTTGATATCAATACAACGCTTGATTTCTTCAACATGTTTCCTATAGTCCCTCAGCAAGATTTGATGTCGCTTCGGCATGGTTCGTATATAATTGATGGTCTTTTCAGCCTTCTCATAGCTAAATCGCCTACAAATAACAGTTAAGTTAAGAATATTAACACGTCCCACTGAAAAGCGAATGTCACATGTTTAATTAATACCTACTTGTATCTTCTAAATGTTGCAGCAATTTTATGATAATGACGAAGCTCCTCTTCCCAGTCCGGATCCTGGTATTTCAAGGGTGGTGAAGAAGGCGGTTCCTCACAAAAAGTCGGCCCGGGTACCGGTGGTTCTCCAATTTCAACCTCAAGTTCCACTTCCTCGTCACTATCACTCATCCTCCTCCGCCTTTTCTCCTGACCTTGTTTTAATTCCTTTCCATCACCAGAGTCGCGTGCATTTAGAGTTTCCGTATCGCAGGTCTTCACTTGACCCACGTTTTCATCCGAAATATTCATTTTATCCGTCTGTTCCAAAACCCAACCACGAAGAAGTCGGTCACCAAAAACCTTCAATCCAGACACCAGAGTTCTTCCGTGCACTTGTGGTTCCTTCACTTTTTGGAATACTGAAAAAAGTCACTTACAACCTGTCGTCCATGTGAAACTTCCAGCACATAAACTCAACAAATTTATTGTTTTCTCCAGAAACTTGTGTGTGCTTATCAGATGTCAACAACAAAAACTTACGGAGAATATTTCCCGGGATAGGAGTCCACTGGATTCGCCTTCGTTCTAGGGGTTTGTGTGCCGACTTGAGACATGTTTGTAGGTACGTTCTGCAGAGGGGGAGATGCCGATGATGCGCATCGTACAGAAAAAAGGAAATACCTTTGCTGTAAAAGCGTGTACAAAGTTTTAGTACCTAAAACTGCGTGTATTTCCTTGCACAATTGGGAAACTTGGCTATTAAGGGAATCCCGTTACCAAAAACTTTCCGACGAACTGACGTAAGGACTATTTCGAATTTCAGGAAAACCCAACCCATTAATTGTAGATAATTAAATTATCTACAATTAATGGGTTGGATTTTCCTGAAATTCGAAATAGTTTTCAACTCAGTTCACTTTGCACAATTTTACGGAGTAGCCCCGTCACAATCTGAATGAATGTTAACTTTATGGAAAAAAGTTTGTAGTAACGGGATGTCCTTAAAGCATAATATAGCTCTCTCGTCTTATGTGTAAAAGGATGGAGCTGGAAGAGCGAAGAGCGTATAATATATAGCGTACAAGTGTTGCATGTGTACATCAGCACAGGAATTTTGTTTTGGTCAATATTTGGAAGGATCAATTTCTCACAAAAGCGTTACTTCGATGGAGGACAGGAAGGTATTCAACAGTGAGTGGAGATAGGGTTGAGTCCCCAAAATTATATCCAATCCAGTCAAAATTAAAATTTTATTTTGTAAACGAGTGAAACACCTACAGCCACCCTAGAAATGCCTTTGTTTTGAGTAGTCGATAGTGCTACAATTGCTGATAGACTCTAATTTAGTAAAATTCACTAGTTTAGTTTGTGCTGGATATCGTCATCAGTTTTTTAACTGACAACGACAACTGTTTGTGCCGTGCGTTCGCCTCAGCAAATATCAGTAAGTTAATGTTGTGAAGGCAAGTGCGAGACCAACAACTGACCCGGACGAAGACGACATCAGTGAACATCGATGAAACAGCCATGAAAGTTAAAATAAAAAGTATGTTATACATTTTCCCTTGTCACTTGACAGTTTTGTGGGTTTTGAATAATAATCGCTTATCTTTCGAATGTATATGGATTTTGCAATGTTGAATGTTTGTTCTTGGGCGCGGCGAGGAAACGCGATTTAGTAGATAAGTTGCCTTAATATCTTTATTAAGGAAAATTAAATAGAGAATAGACTAGGGTCGTGGATGATCAGAGGATGGAGGAGGAAAAAGCTTTTAGTTTATTATTTTACCAAGTCATTTCATGTCATATTTTACATTTTTGATGATGTTGTATCTTCAATACTTACAAATGTTGTAACGTAACGTAACCACTCGTCGAATACAAATAATATTTATCAGTCATCCAATTTATATTATTATACGAATAAGATAATTTAACGTTCATTATTATTATTTGGACTGGGCATATTTATGAGAAAATACTGATTTCAGGCTTCTTACAACAGTCCAACTTTAAAAGTACGATGATGGCCTGAGTTGTGAAGGCTCTAACAATAGTTCAGTTGCATTTCCAAGTAATTAATATGAGAACGTGACATGATTGAATGATTTCCACCGTTCACCAATAATTCTGATTTTGTTGTGATCTTCAATTTCAAGTTGTAAATGGAGTAGTTGGTGATTACGGATATAGGGAATAACCGGGGGTCAAGAATCTTGCGCACGCGCGTGCGCAAATTTTTTGGCCTCAAAATCCGAAAATCCGGGAATTTTTACTCATTTTTCGAACTGTTCGAAATTTTTTTACTAATTTCCCTAATTTTCCGGGAATTTTAAGCGATTTTTCGAGCTTTTCGAGCATTTTTCGATCTTTTTCGAGCAAAAAACCGGGATTTTTTGGACGCCAATTTTCGCGTGCGTGGCCACTTTGCAAGATTCTGGACCCCCGCGTAACATTACATTATCTTTCTACTACACGCATCGTAAAAATGAGAAAACTGTGTACCTTAATGTGACAATAATGTGTACCTTGTCCTGTACACTGTGCTGAGTATTTGCTAACAATGTGAATAGCAAACAAACAAGAAAATGTGTAAATGCACTTCATGAGTACATCCACCCAACATCTGACAAGAACCGAGAGATAAGAACAATCACAACATAAACATTGCATTTGCATGTATCCGCTGTGTTTTGTTGTAATGTTGTGTGTATCATGTTTTCACAACATCGCACTTTGCAATCTGCAAACACCTTTTCACTGATGACGTTTTCTACTTTCGGACGAGTTAGATGGAACTCCAACTAAAAACTAAATATGACTGATGAACAATGGTATAATGTTTTTGTTTACAAATGCCTATCTTCTAATTCTACGTAGATATGTTTCAATGTCTACGTTGCAAGTTTTAATTGCAATTTAACGTCTGCTGTTCTCTTCTGCCTACACAATCTGCCAATTTGTACAAAAACACCTTCATTTTCCTTCCGAACCAATCAACCAAATCTATTAAATGTAATTCCAATCCAACTATTGACTATAGTGTTTATATAGTGCATAATCAGCATATTTGCCATTTAAAGTAAATTCTAAATTGCGTTACGAACAAAAACTTGCTGATACCAATAATAACACCACCATACCACTATTTAAATGTGCACCTTCACCAACCACCAACCTTCACATCAACTTTTTCTCTCCATAATTATGTGAGAACGAGAGAAGTATAAAAAATGTATTCTTTTAACCCTTTTTTCAACTCATGCGATATACACAACAACACAACCCTACTTTACCAAATGCTTGCCAATTTTTAAATATATTTTTTTACCTTTATTAGTCTCACACGCACATCATCTCCGAAGATGCATTCTTCATCACTTCACCTCTAATCCACGCTGTTTCTTGTGTCTTGTGTGCTGCTCTCACTAAATAAATTGTCTTATTCACATTCACCTCTCGTCAGCATACACTAACCCTCAACTCTCACAACACACTTCTTCTTCACACCACAACACAACATCAAAATCCTTCTTCCAAGAATTCATCTGGATTATATCCTCAAGTATTATTTCCACTTCCACAAACTTATTTTATGCATACAAAAAACCAAGTACCTCTCCAGATTCAGAGACCTCCACCGACGAAGTTGGAAGTGGTGACTGGGACAGCGAAAAAAAACTAGTCTACCCCAAAAGACCCCAACAACACTTCTTGCACTTGTGTGTCTTATATAATGTATACACTTGTATTCACACGACGAGCGAGAAACCCCTTTTTTATTCCGTATATAAAAAATTGGAGAAAAATGATACCTAAGAACCTTGAAATGATTCCGAGTGCTACACACACAGAAAACCAAACCAAACCAGACAAGACGTTTTATATATAAAAAATAGTCTCTTCCAGCGTTCCAGCTCCGATCCGAAGTTTTGGACTTGGACTCTGAAACTGGATACACACGAGAAGTTGGAAGTGAGCTTCTGCTGGAGTCTTGGAGCTTCTCTCCTTTCTCTCTGATTAAGAGGATCTTGGGTGATGCTGATGATGATGAACCTCTCAATCTCAAAGTGTATCCGGATATGAAAAGATATGCTTTGTGTATAGACAAAAATAGGACCCCAAGGGACTGGAAATTTTTTTGGTATTGAATTGGAGTAAAATGTAAAAAAAATGTGTCTCTCCTCAAACTTCCATGTATCAAGTTCGTGTCGCTTTTCTGAGTCTGTCTCTTTCTATTTTATTTCTGAACCTTGTTCTCTCGTTTCATGAGAAACTGTATATAACGAACCAAGTCCCATCATGGCCCACCCAAACTTGAAGAACAAAAGACCATGATTATGATTCAATCAGCTGCTGAAAAAAAGAAGAAGTATCAAAAAGTATACCCCTTTTCCTTTATGCCAAAGTCCAAACCACTACACTTATCTTCCATGCATATGTACATGCCCATACCCATACCCATACTGCCAATATGCCTTAGTTTTTCAGGATGTTCTTTGATGTAGTCATCCTTTTACTGCATTTCTTGTTTGATCCTCGTCTCCACACTTGTATATATCGTATCGTCGTTTTTTTCTGTGTAACAATCATCCTTGTACATATGTACTTATGCAGCCCTGCTCGTCTATGCAATAAAGGGAAAAAAGTCAATCTGTATTTAAGGGACTTTATTTTCCAACATGTACGCACATACTTAATATAGCATACATCATCATATTATACGTGATGGTAGAGCAATCATATATATGAAAATAAAATAGCAGAGAAAAAGGGTTATAATATGGGTAAAAAATTGCAGTGAAGCATAGACTCGTCGTATGTTCTCTCTTTGTGATATTATAAGTCGTATTCCTTGTGTACATGTTCCTCCGTTTATTTACACACGAACGACGAAAGCAGAGGGGAAACAGACTGAAAAAGGGTTTGCAACATTATGTGTGCAGTGCACACATATGCACGAATGGTTTGCGATGATGATGTGATCTTCAAATTGCAATTGCTACTACATATTTTTTCCATGCAAAACTGTATATATTCATTCATCCTCTACCATATCTAAATCTACCGCAACTAGTTAGTAAACGTCTCTTCTCACAAAAATTTTTATGAACGAGTGCAAATATGTTTTCCACAGATTTTACATCGTCGTGGAATATTCATATAAAAGGTTTTTGGCATGCGTGTGTGGTGTGTGTGCATGATGCACAGAAGTGAGCTTCTCTCTCGTACGACTCAACGTTCCACGTACGGCCGAACGTGAGCTGCATTGATGGAATGGTCTTTTAAATAAAAAGACATGACACGAACGGAAGCTCAGAGGATGTGAAGGGAATGCACACACGTTTTTTTCTGTATATAACAAATTTTTTACGACCTACCTTTCATGTACACCGAAATCGAGAGAGAGAGAGAGAGACAGAGTGAAAGGTTTGCTTCATGCAAAACCCTCTGGAAATTCTGGAATATAATGGTCTGAGGAAAAAGATGACGATGATGACT
This sequence comes from Heteromurus nitidus, assembly GCA_034687055.1. Classification (NCBI taxonomy): domain Eukaryota; kingdom Metazoa; phylum Arthropoda; class Collembola; order Entomobryomorpha; family Entomobryidae; genus Heteromurus; species Heteromurus nitidus. Next base: position 1,232 of record JAQFZW010000251.1, on the reverse strand, counting down.
TTTGATGATGATTATTATTTATGCTCCTTTGATGTAGGATGTAGTAGTAATATGGTTATGCAGGCGAGGCGCATTCAGTTCCGCGTGTAATTCATCTCTCTCTCTAATCCTTTGTGTTTTCTCCAGAAGGAACCCACTTCCAGCACAAATAATTTCGCTCATAAAAGAGAGAGATTTTGTACCTTTCACAGAGGAGAGTGAAGGATGAAGATGGATGATGGTGTGTGTGTTTATTGTACGCGAATAATATGCAGATATGAGGGTCATGTAAAAGCAAAGTAGACAAGTCGGAGAGATAAAGAGTAAATTGTAAATATTAAGATAAAAGGTGAAGATCCAACTTTTATAGAGTGAGAGAGAGTGGCATGATGATGGTACTTCCGCATGTAATGGATTATTGTGGCATTTTCCCTTAATTTCTCTGGAGCAAAAAAAGAGGCGCAGTCCAACTTGCAACAATACACGAAGTATGTCTTTTCATCAAATTGCAAATTGTATAACAAAAAGAAGGATACAAAATTTTGTACTGCAGCAGACATGAGAAAAGGGAAAAACTCGAACAAGGAACACACCATTTTGTATACACTAAATATTATGCCCATATGCCCACCTTCGGCAAAGACCTAATAAAATATGTAATGCCGATGTAGAATTGTCATGTGAGGATGAAGGTAAAAAGGGGAATCAGAATTCAACCATGCGGGTTTCGCGTTGTTTTTTTGGTAGCAGTGCGGATATGTGTGTGTCCCAGCTCGTGCACTAATGGAGTACAGCAAATATATACAGTCCAAGTCGAGTCCAGAAGGCGAGTTAGTTAACGTCATGTACCGCAACAAGGAGAAAACTTCGTTTAAGCAAACCCAAAACTTGGTTGCTGGAGAAAACGGAGAGAGAGAGAGAGTGGGTTTATATATCCAGCATGCAATGCAGGAATTCAAGGGGATTTTGGGATTTTCCTTCACAACTCAACTCATGACAAAAATGTATATACGCTTTCAGATTGTGTTACAAGGCTTTCTCTTCAAAAGGAGAAATAATATATACATACAACCCGTGTGTGTGTGCCTCTGCTCCGCTCCACGTCCACATCCACTATCCACACACTTTCCCTGGATATATTATTTTGTGTGGGCTTTTGTAGGGAGAAAAAAGAAGAAGGAGGATTTCCATTCTCCTGCCGTTTTGGCTTGAGTGAGTTGAGTAACTCTTCCTTTGTGATGTTCTTGTGCTTG